>JAPFBL010000055.1:320000-360000 GCA_026182355.1 Hermatobates lingyangjiaoensis
TATATGTATTATATTATATCAATGATCAAACCACAATTTTCACGTGTTTATGTGAAATATTTTTATAATATATGCTATACATAATATATATATCTAATGTGTTACCTCCCTAGTTAATAATTATCTCCGTGCATTAAATATTAGTTAATATTGTATTAAAAAAACCTGATGATGGTCTTTTGAAGGACCGAAACATGTCGTTTTAAGTAGTTAAGTTCAATTGGAAATTAATAGTAATTATAAGATAAGAAATGAATTTGGTGTACAAATATGTGAAATATAATGAATTATGAACAGTTGTTGCATATGCTATACCATACCACAAAGAAATGAATAAGAAAACTGGAAAATCTCTCCAAAAAAACTAATAAAAGTAGAAATAGGTGAGAAATTAATAAATACATACATAAATATTATTAATAATTGGTGTCGGTAATAGGTGAAGATGGAGTAATTATATAGTCAAGATGACTGGCTCGAGAGGGCAATCTAATTGTAAATTGACTATAATTAGGCATTTCGGAGCGGAGCATCAATCGATGAAGCGAATCAAATTACCTTCTCTGTTAACTTGTAAAATTAGGGAGCCATTCTTTTACTTTCAACCATTGTCTTCAAACCTATTTAAACTGAACACCATTTAATTGATGTTGTAATTTACCTTATAGTTTTTTTTTGTTTATTCCTCAGAACCATATGTTTTGATAACTAACATTTTAAAACATCTGTTTTCTAGATATATATAGGAAATTTCGAGTTATCTATACTAAACTTACTGAAATTAAATGTACAATAATAATGGATAAAGATGGATTTTAATTAATAGTTCTCGCTCTTGAAATAATAAACTGGTTTAATGAAGGCTGTCATTCCTCCGTTGCTGGAATATTGTAACCTATATCTTCAAAGGGAGAATTTAACATTCGAAATTGGGTTACTTAACTACTATGAATAGAAGATATAATAAAGAAGCGATGAAAACTTATTTATGAATGAACTTAAAATCTGAATTTGAAATTGGTTTCAATAATTGGATGTCAATTAAACAACGTTTTCATTTAATAATTTCAATAACATGTCAAATTGATCAATGATTTCAAATTTCTTATAAGTGATAAAATGATCATAGTCATATGTAAACAAATGATGAGTATTGGTTAAAATGTTTATATGTTAATACCAAACGAATTTGTTATCATGTTTACTTATAGTAAAGCTGCATGGTCACTGTTGAGGGAAAAGCTTGAAAGATAAAAACAACAACACTAAAACCAATGGAAAAATATAATTCATTTTATAAAAACTTATTTAACGACCAGGATTCTGAGATATAAAATGAATTAGAAAAGAAATGTCTTACTAGAAGTTACTTGATTATGAAGACTTTTAATTAGGAAGAATTTTTAACAGGAAAAAAAACAAATAAAATAGAAAAAACACCATGACCGGACTAAATTACAAATGAGATTATCAAACTTTTTCAGAATTTGGGAGAGATCTATACTCAAAAATAGTCCTACTTTCACAATTGGAAAATAAATTGTGTTCTCTGTATTAACTAGTGTAATTATTTGTGGAATAAAAATAGCTATTATTTCTATTATTATAGTCAAGCGGAGTGTAGGCCACTCCAGATGATTTTCATAATAGAGAAATTCTGTTTATTATACTTACATTGTAGTTTATGATTTTATATGATCATTAAATGGCAAAATTAACTAAGAATAAGTTAGTAATAAAACTGTATAAAACATAATATTTACAATTTCATAATTTTTAAAAGATCTTGTTCAAATTTATAGCTTTTTGTCTTTGTCAGTAGACTATACTTCCCTACAGTCAACAAAAATATGCATCTATTATTTTTCTTTCTGATGCTAATAAAAAATGTATTGAGCAAGCATTTGCTTGCTGAGTGAGCCACTCAGACCCACCACGTTACAGTTAATTTGTTCTTATTATTATAGTAAAGATGATGTCAGAACAAATAAAGTTACCAAAAGAAAATAAAGTTTAAACAAGTTCAATAACTACTAGTCTGAGTGAGGAATAAAGATTTCAAATAAAAATAAACCCTAAAAAATGAACCTAATATTTTTATTAGTGTATGAGTACACTATGTAATCATAATAGCAAAATATAATTTCTAATAAAAAAAAGGGTTCTTTTGGAATTCTATGTTTAACATTTTTTGCTGTGAGGTAAATATCTGCTGTGAGGATGAAGGGCTGAGAGTGAACGAAAGATAATGTACCTGGTCAATACAGAGCATGTCAACTTGCTTCAACAAATCTCAAGAGGAATGTTAGCGAGTCCTCAAGGAGTTGAGAGTCTTCTCTTGTACGTAGTTAAAACAAACCCATCCAGCCTTTTACAATCCCAGCTACTAAAGAATAATATTTATATATAAATATAACACTCTTATAATTAACACGTGAAAACACAAAAAAAAAATCTGGAGTGGCCTACACTCTACTTTACTATAAGTAACTCAATGTCAAATTTCTTGAGTATATAAAACATAACGTATCATTTAAGCATAACATAAATATCTAAATGGGATATAATTATTAGCAATGCATTCGTGAGGTAGTACAGATAGTGATTGAAGGACATATCAACTTATAAGCTTATTTTTGTACATCACAAATAATTTATTATTTGCAAATAATTTCATTAGTATAACTACAGCAGTAATAACATTTTTGAAAACGAATGTGAACATTTCTTGAAACGAAATATTATCCTACAAGAGAACATGGCTATTGTTCAAATAGCCAGTAGATTTTTTACATCGTTTATTTGACATCCTTCTACATTGAATATTAATGTAAAATTTTCAAATTTGAAACTGTAAAATACCCTTTTTTTCTCTGAAAAACATCTTAAACGGCGAAGAAAATGTTGTTTTAAGGTGATTTGTTAATTAAAGCTGTACGATAATTACTGTTATTAATCTCTAAACGAAAGATTTATATTTTGAATTATCTTTTACATTTTTGGTTTTTAGCAGAATTATTATACTGGGAATTTTATGGCTTCTTAGTATTTATTAAGATCATTTTCCTTCCCCTTTGTCAAATAACATATATAGGAATTTTTTTTTAATCAGTGTTATCATTTAACTGCACAATATTATTCCTCTTACATCTCTTATAAGTCAATAATATATTTTCATTTTTCCATTAGAAACATCAATTTTATCTCAGTGGATTCGCTCAAAAAATTTCTAAGTCGATGTAAACAATGTAAAAAATCTGGAGTGGCCTACACTCTACTTTACTATAAGTAACTTAATGTCAAATTTCTTGAGTATATAAAATATAACGTCTCATTTAAGCATAACGTAAACATCTAAATGGGATATAATTATTAGCCTTTCATTCCTGAGGTAGTACAGATAGTGATTGAAGGACATATCAATTTATAAGCTTATTTTTGTACATCACAAATAATTTATTATTTGCAAATAATTTCATTAGTATAACTACAGCAGTAATAACATTTTTGAAAAACCAAAGTGAACATTTCTTGAAACGATTTATTCTCCTACAAGAGAATGGCTTTCGTTCAAACAGCCAGTGGATTTCTTACATCGTTTACTTGACATCCTTCTACATTGAATATTAAAGTAAAATTTTAAAATTTAAAACAGGAAAGTACCCTTTTTTTCTCTGAAAAACATCTTTAACAGTGAAGAAAATGTTATTTTAAGGTGCTTTGTTAATTAAAGATGTACGATAATTACATTTATTAATCTCTAAACGAAAGATTCCAATTATGAATTATCATTTACATTTTTGGTCTTTTATAGAATTATTATACTGGGAATTTTAATCTTAAAATAATAATAATAATAATAATAAGCTTTTTAGTATTTAAATAAATAACATATATACGATTTTTTTTTTTACTGAGTGTTTTATCATTTACCTGCACAATATTATTCCTCTTACATTTCTTATAAGTCAATAATATATTTTCATTTTTCCATTAGAAACATCAATTTTATCTCAGTGGATTCACTCAAAAAATTTCTAAGTCAATGTAAACAATGTAAAAAAATACAAAAAATTCGACAAGTATAGCAGGTGATCTCTTAGTCTAGGATAAACAAAGAGTTTTTATATCGTTATTGCTCTTTCCCGTCATTGAAACTTCATGATTTTTTTTTATGAATTGCTAATTTTTTGTTCCATTTTTGGTCAAATTTTCATTATTTTTTAACGAGCCGTTTAGCGTCAAAAAAACATTTTCTGAAAACACAAATCGTACTGTAACGCCCCTTTAGCGAATGTAATTTTAGAAAATAATATCTCAACTCATTCTACACATAATGTTCTATTTATAGGCATAGTTTCATCTTTGTCCGTCAAACAGTATGGCTTGTATCGTATGTATTGTATTGTGTTTGAGATTGAATTATAAGTCAAAATTTGTACATTTTATTGAAAAAAAAATATTTCCTGTTGTTTTAAAATTCTGTATATATTTTTCGTTTGTTCCATTTGTATCCTCAAACATAATATCAAACTTTCAAAACTGTAGGGTTATCAGTTTAGGAGAAATAAATGTTTTAAAAAAAACGGTTTTTGGCAAAAGAAGTGACTTTCCCATCATGCATAATTCTTCCCAAACAATAGGGATCTTCGTCTTTATGAGGCCCATTTTTGTGTAAAATATCAACTTAATTCATCAAAGATTCTGGACCGTAGCGTGGTAACAAGCAATGCTAACACACTCACCCACCCACCCACCCACACACACACAGACATCATCGTAAAAACGTCATAAAACGACTTCTGGGACCTCAAAACATGTAATTTCGTCAAAATCTCGAGATCGAATTTTTTCACGATCACTATACTTAACTTATAGTAAAGTAAAAAGATGTTTACTGTTTAAAATTGTTAGTCACATTTTACTAGTTCTTATCCGTAGTTTATTAAGTATGGTTGATCAATTCAAACGTAAAAATAAGTAGTTTACAATAAAAACTGTAGTAGATATTTTTATTAATTACTACAATAACTTGTATTAATCTTGTATTGTTGTATTGTTGATAACAATAAATTGTATCCATCATAATAAATGGATAAAATTGTGTTACAATTAAGTTTATAACTTCTATGAATTATTAAGTTTCCCAGATATATATATATAGCAAAGCATTAATACGAAGATAGCTCACAGAGAAACATAGAAATGAGCAGTGAGCAATTCGTGGCGCTATATTCGTTCGTATTCATTTTTAATGAAAAGCTCACTGGACCTTTTCATTTAATCATTGTATGATTATATATAAATATCATTGTATATATATATAATAAAATAAAAAACGAAGGAAACACACAGAAAGACACAGACATAACTCACATCGATATTTCGACAATCGTCGTCATCAGGAGGTGCGAAGAGCGAAGATCGAAGAGTCCCGCCGGAAGACAGGGCGGTACTGAACTCGGAAACCGCAGCCAGTACCCCACCACTTAAATATATCATCAATAAAACGGAGATAAAGGAGTGGAAGAAGTTGACAGGTGGCCAGGAAATCCTGCTCTAATTTGGCCATGAAAAGATTAGCGTAAGAAGGGGCCATAATCGTACCCATAGCTGTGCCTCTGGTTTGAAGGTAATAACGACCCTCAAACTGAAAGACATTATGCTGTAGCACGAAATCAGCCAAAGAGACTAGAAAGGATGTGGAAGGATTAAGGGGTGCGGTTCTGCCATCAAGAAAGTATCGCAGAGCGTCCAGACCTTCAGAATGAATGATTGAAGTATAGAGAGAAGTGACGTCCATGGCAACCATGAGAAGAGGATGATCAAGGGTAGAGGGAAGAGAAAGATTTTTAAGAATTTGGAGAAAATGGAAAGTGTCTTTGCAGAAAGAAGGTTGGTTCCGAACTAGAGGCTGTAGGAAGTGATCAATGAAGGCGGAAAGTCTTTCTGTAAGGCAGCCATAACTGGAAACGATAGGTCTACCGGCGGGAGGGGAGTCAGGCATGTTGAAGGGCTTGTGGACTTTAGGGAGCAGGTAGAAAACAGGACATCGGGGATTTGAGGGAATGAGGGTGTCAATATCCTGGGGAGAAAGGCCCTCACACATAGCACTGTTATTAAGAAGAGAAACTAAGTTCTTGAGGAAAAGAGGAATAGGGTTGGAAGAAAGCTGTTGATAAAAAGATGAGTTAGAGAGTTGTTTCATTGCCTCACGGTGGTAGACAGAACGGTCCATGAGGACTACAGAGGAGCCTTTATCAGCTGGCATGATAAGGAGGGAGCTGTCTCTTTTCAAACTGCTAATCGCTTTTCTCTCGGGAATGGTGAGGTTATCCGGGGGAGATAGGCTTCTGAGGAAGGCAGGATTAGAACATCTTCGGACAATAGAGGAGATGAAGAGTTCGAGAGGATGTGATGCAGAAAGTGGAGGTGGTTCGTGGGAAGATAGAGGTTTAAAGCGCTTGAGGGAAGTGTGAACTTTAGAAGTTGTATCACCGGAGCTTTTGTCATTGGAACTCCAAAAATACTGCCAGCGAAGAGATCGAAAAAACATCTGGAGATCCTCCAAGATGCTGATGTGATTAATTTTAGGGACTGGACTGAAGCTAAGACCCTTAGAAAGAATACTGGCTTCAGCAGTACTCAAATTGCGGGAAGAAAGGTTTATAATATTGTGTGTGAGGGCCTTTCTCCCTAGGATATTGACACCCTCATTCCCTCAAATCCCCGATGTCCTGTTTTCTACCTGCTCCCTAAAGTCCACAAGCCCTTCAACATGCCTGACTCCCCTCCCGCCGGTAGACCTATCGTTTCCAGTTATGGCTGCCTTACAGAAAGACTTTCCGCCTTCATTGATCACTTCCTACAGCCTCTAGTTCGGAACCAACCTTCTTTCTGCAAAGACACTTTCCATTTTCTCCAAATTCTTAAAAATCTTTCTCTTCCCTCTACCCTTGATCATCCTCTTCTCATGGTTGCCATGGACGTCACTTCTCTCTATACTTCAATCATTCATTCTGAAGGTCTGGACGCTCTGCGATACTTTCTTGATGGCAGAACCGCACCCCTTAATCCTTCCACATCCTTTCTAGTCTCTTTGGCTGATTTCGTGCTACAGCATAATGTCTTTCAGTTTGAGGGTCGTTATTACCTTCAAACCAGAGGCACAGCTATGGGTACGATTATGGCCCCTTCTTACGCTAATCTTTTCATGGCCAAATTAGAGCAGGATTTCCTGGCCACCTGTCAACTTCTTCCACTCCTTTATCTCCGTTTTATTGATGATATTTTCTTCATTTGGCCCCATGGCAAACATAACTTAGAACTTTTCCTACACTCCTTTCAAAATTTCTGCCCCTCCATCACTTTCACTTACGACATCTCCGACAGACTTATCACCTTTCTTGACGTTGACGTTACTTTAGACAATGGACACTTCTTGACTTCCGTACATATAAAACCCACCAACTCCCAACAGTACCTCCATTACAATAGTTGCCATCCATCCCATGTTAAAAAGTCTATACCTCGATCCTTGTCCCTCCGTATTCACAATATCTGCAATAATCTCCAAGACCGCAGACATCACCTTAACCTCTTAAAGGACAAATTTTCTGAACGAGGCTATCCTCGCTCCTTCATTGATAGTCGTGTTTTACCGGCTGACATCTCCCACCAACCCAGACCCAAGAGGGATAGAAGTAACACTTCCTTCTTCCTGACAACCTATTTCCCTGGCGCTTATAAGCTTCGTGCTGTTATTAAGTAGTCTTTTCCGATTCTGTCTACTTCTACTTCTACTTCTTCCATCTTTAATCACCCCCCTTCTATTTCCTACCGTAAACCTGCCAATCTAAAAAGCATTTTCTCTCATATTTCCCCTCAGCCTTCCAATCCTGTTCCTGGAATGAAACAATGTGGACGCCGTGGCTGTCAAACTTGCCTGATTGTTAATCCTAATCCTTCCTTCGATTCCCCTCTCCACCATAGTTCCTACCCGGTTCAGGTCAATTCCTCCTGTACCTCGAGCAACTGTGTTTACCGACTGGATTGCACTCAGTGTGACTCCTTTTACGTTGGCTTAACTTCTAATAAGTTGAGCCTTCGTATGAATGGTCATAGGGCTTCAGTCGGTCAACGCAGTAACTATCCTGTAGCCATCCATGCGAACTCGCATGGACTCAGTTTCAATGACTGTTTCAGGGTTCAGATCCTGAAACAGATCCCCGAATCCAACAATAAAGTTACCCTAAGAGCTTCAGAGGAGGCATACATATGCTTACTTGATGCTCGCTCTTCCCCCGGACTCAACCTCAACCGATAATTTATTTATGATTTATTTATTTATTTATTATTTTTTATTTATTTATTTATTATTTTTTTTATTTTACTTTTTTTTTATTATTTTTATTAATTTTAATTTGATTTATCTACTTTTTTATAATTTTTTATAGTTATAATTTTTACTCGTTCCTTTTACGTCTTAATTTGGCTCTTCATTTCCTTCCCTCCCTTCCCCCGCTTGGTGGTAAGTGGTGGGGTACTGGCTGCGGTTTCCGAGTTCAGTACCGCCCTGTCTTCCTGCGGGACTCTTCGATCTTCGCTCTTCGCACCTCCTGATGACGACGATTGTCGAAATATCGATGTGAGTTATGTCTGTGTCTTTCTGTGTGTTTCCTTCGTTTTTTATTTTATTGTAAAAAAGTCCGCTGGACCGTTTCTTTTAATTGGGGTATATATATATACAAAATGTTAAAACAACAATATGAAAAGTGAAAAAAGACTAACATCTTTCAACCGTAACAAGCGCTCTTCGTCACAGTCAAAAACACTAGATCCCAACTGAATCACTAGATTCAGAAATATCTGGTGAGGGGTTGAGGAGAGTGGGAGGGAAGAGTGGTAATTTAAAAGGGTGTGAAGTGCAAGAAAGGACAAATGTCCTGAGAGGGATGTTTGGGGAAACAAAAGAGTACAGTAAGAAAGAGTAAAAAACTATCCGCTAGCTGTCAACCCTCTTAGAAGAGGCTATTGCCTCCGTTACAAAGGTATCAAGTTTGAAGAAATCGTTACTAATGTTTATAATATTTGATCTATCAAATTTAATTGGAGAAGATTAGGTAATATTTCTTAACAATATCGATTTATCATGACTAATAAATTTAGCTCCTGTCCAATCAATATAATGATTATCATTATTTATATGCATGAATAAGGCACTACTTTTTTCCTGTTTACTTACGTTATATTGGTGTTGTTTTACGCGTGTCTTTAAAGATTTACCAGTTTGAGCAATATAAATTTTATGGCAATTTTTGAACGGAATTTTATCAATTCCATCGGACTCCAGATTCCCTGGGAGAATTTTATATTAACATATTGCCCACGTTATTCCAATTTGAAAACAGTATATTAAAATGAATTCATCGGACTAATCTACGAAGGAGGTCTAATGACTCATGATGCGGTAAAACTATAGAATTTGACAATGAACGGGGCTCTGTTGAAATATTAGAGAAAGTTTTTTTAGCATCCTTCGAAGCTAAATCGATATAAGAGGAGGGGTATTATAATGATAGGGCAATTGACCTAATGTTGTTAATCTCATCATTAAGGAATTTAGGAGAGCTCACTCTTAACGCCTTCAAGAACATATTTCTAAAAACAAAAATTCTTACAATTTTTGGATGGGAAGAATAAAAGTGAACATATGTAAGTACATTCGTAGTTTTTCTATATACACTATAGCGTAACTCTTTATGTAACCTATATATCAGGACATCTAAGAAGGGCAAATTACCACTTATTTCTTCTTCCATTATGAACTGGATTATCGGCACTTATGAATTTAATTTTATTACAAAAGCATCTTTGTTTATAGATTTAGGACAGATGCATAGTTTATCATCAATATATCTATAGCATTTAACATGACTAGGCAATATTGAGCTTAACATTTTAGTTTCAAAAAATTCCATGTATAAATTGCTCAGGATGGGAGATAAGCAGTTACCCTTTCCAAGCCCAAATGTTTGTTCATAAAATTATTTTCAAATTGAAAATGACAATCTACAACACATAACTTAATCAACTCATTATAGTGGTAGAAGATGGAGGAAGGTAATGATTAAATAAATAAGTGGTTTTATCATTTATATATATATATTGAGTGGGTGATCTGGTGTATCTTATTCCAAATTTATGGAAAACCTACTTCAGACAAGTGAAAAAAGTAACTAGAAAATGTGTAAAAGTTGAAATTGGTATTAGTTTTAAGAAAAAACACACACAACCCCTACATATACATGTGCATAATATAGTAGATACAGCTCACTGTGCACAATTGTATGCAAAAACTCAACAAAAAAATCACTCTCTTTAAAAGTCTTAGTTTCATTTAGTTTTGAATTTTCTTAAACAATTATTTCAAGAATTAAAAGTGGAAAATTATAAAATATTTAATATAAAATAATAAATATATTAATTCATTAATTCTAATAATATTACTATTTATATTGCATATTATTTAGCTTATATATAATATATATATATAATATATATATATATATAATATATATAATATATATATATATATATATTATATATATATATATATATATAAAACTATAGTTTATCGGGACTCGGTCAGTTCTTCAGGTTCAAATTAAACTCTCATTGCCAACGTTCGGTCTTTATTTAAAACCTTAACTAAAACCTTAAGAGAGTTTAATTTGAACCTGAAGAACTGACCCAGTCCCGATAAACTATAGTTTTGTTTCTATTTATATAATATATTATATATATATATATATATATATATATATTAATAAAATATAATTTATTATTAATAATTTATTAATTTATTAGTATAATCATTTAATATATTATGTGATAAAATAAATAAATGTATTTAAAATAATTAATGGTGTAATATTATTAATATACCAGAGCCTGTTCTTTATGCATGAATGGATGGTTTATCCATTTAAACCTTCTGCTGACTAGATCCATCAAGGCAAAGTGCTATTTCTGATCATCGCTACCTACGAGTGCATTTATTATTCATTTAATAATGTGCCAAACACACATTCACAGTTTGAAAATGAGTAAATGGGTAACAACCTGTAATTTGCTGACTGCTTGGTGCTTCATCATTGGAGACATTACTCTTTAAATTAACAATGCTAGCAGTGTAAATAATATGATTTCCATGCGAGTACAAGGGAAATAAATGCGAGTACAAATTAATAAATGTTTGGAATCATTGAGTCTCAAGGATTTTTGAACCATCACTTCACATTTAACAGGACTGGGATATATAAATAAATCAAGATGAAATCAATTAAATATTGTCAGAAACAGCCAGGTTCAAGCTAGATTAAAGAGCTCATTTCAACTGAGCTTACATTTCAATTAATACTGCACCTTCAAAGAGAGGACTTAAAAATAAATGTAAAACATCTATTAGTAATTTTTCTACTTAAGTAGAAAACTATTTAAGTGTGTGTGTGTGTGTGTGTGTGTGTGTGTGTGTGTGTGTGTGTGTGTGTGTGTGTTGTGTGTGTGTGTGTGTGTGTGTGTGTGTGTGTGTGTGTGTGTGTGTGTGTGTGTGTGTGTGTGTGTGTGTGTGTGTGTGTGTGTGTGTGTGTGTGTGTGTGTGTGTGTGTGTGTGTGTGTGTGTGTGTGTGTGTGTGTGTGTGTGTGTGTGTGTGTGTGTGTGTGAGGGCGGGTGAGTAGTTGTATCTAAAAGCTTGTGTACACCCTACTGCCCAGAATTCTTGATGACTCAAATGAATATTTTAAATAATAGACCTTACATAAACTCTATTGTTTGGGAGAAATTATGCATGATGAGAAACCTACTTTTTTTTTGCAAAATGTGTTTTTAGACATTTTTTTTCTCCTAAATTACTAACTCTAGTGTCATGAGATTTTGGTATTATCTTTGAAACTCAAAACCAATAACTGAAAAAATTCTCAGATTTTTAAAACATCAGAAAATTTTTTTTTTCAATATAATATAAAAATTTTGATTTATGATATTTAATCTGAAAGCTTCTGAAGACATTAGAATTCATATCAGTCAACGTATCAAAATTAAATTATACTAAAAAATAGATCATTATGGAGGGCATGAGGTGAGGTAATTTGTTCAAAATTACTTCAACTAAAACATAATAAGATTAGTTTTATGCTTTCAGATTTTTTTTTCTTTTTTCATACTAAGCAGCTAATTAAATAAAATGTACGTTTTTCAAAAAATGAGCAAGAAATTAATTAACAAACCACGGAAAAAACTTAAACCGCTAAGAGGAATAAAGCCATAAAAACTTAATTTCATCCATTACTAATGGATTACCAGCTATACTTGTCGTATTTCTTTACCTTTATTTACTTTGTTTATATTGACTTAGAACTTTTTAAGAGAATTTATTGAAATAATATTAATGTTTAGAAGTTTAATAGAAATTTTGAAATGATTTAATGACTTAATATATGACTTAATAAAATTCTTACATGTAAAAAGTCAACGCCAATCAAACATATAATTTCTGATGCTCTCCATAGTATGATGGATTTGTCTAACAAAATCTCAGTCGGTATGTTGCACGGGAAAACAAAAATTAATATCAGATTTAGTTTGTGTTTATGAATCATATTATCTTTTAGTAATATTGAGGTATGAGGAATGGATTCTATAGAAAAGCTGCTATGTTGTTTTCAAATATCCAGTTTTTTTTTCTTTACTATTCGAGGGTAATAGTTCATATTAATGTTTTTAAAAATGTCAAGCTTCCAGTAATAAAAGTTTTAAATTATACTGAAAAATTGAATTTGAATTTTATTTGAGTATGCAAAGCTGGCTAATTACTAATATATTGCTTTCTGAATAAGAGGATAAATTTACAGCAATCTTATAGCAGGGTACAAAACACAGGAAAAACCTAATTAATTAAACAACGTTTATCAATTAAATGAGAATAATCAATTAAATTAGATTAAACAGTAAGATCCAAGGATTTTGGGTACCACTATATGCATAAATAGAAATGTATGACAGCAATATAAAGTGCTTATTCATTATTTAATCAGAGAAAGAATAAATTAAAGAAATTTTAATTTTTTTGAAAATGCAAAAAAATGTATGTTTTTCAATAAAATGTAAAAATTTTTATTTATAATTGAATGTGAAAGTTTTTGAGGAGACAAAATTTATTATATTGTTAACTAGTTTGATTTTTTTTTACTAATAGTAAATTTCAGTTAGGCCACTCTAGATTCTTTCTTTAAAAAATTCATTATTTTTCTGATTTTTTTTATAAAATCAATAAATATCAGAACTAGACAACTGCATTTGATTGTTTTAGGTAATGATTAAGATTAAAACTAATTATTTGTGTCAACTAGTTCACTATGACGTTACAATTGCTAATTATTCCAATTTTAATGTTTCCAATAAGCAAACAATATTAATGATCTCAAATTAATATTATATTGTGACAGCTAAATATTATGATAACCACTAACACTTTGAACCATTTATCAAAAATAACGGTATTACTGTATGATATGGAGACATTTACTCATGAAGTCGCTAATGCTCTTTATAAGAGTTATTAATTTTAATTATCATAAATTACAGAACGAAGTAACTAAAACTTTAAAGCAGTACCGAAACGACCATTTTCAAAAATATACGGAAGGACTGAAAACAGAAGACAAGTCACTGTGGACCGCCACCAGGCGAATACTATCCCATAAAATAAACAGTACTCCTCTCCTTAAAAGTGACAATACTTGGGCAAAAAGTGACTGTGAAAAAGCCAAGGTCTTTTCGCATCGTCTTGAAACCCTTTTCTCTCCCAACCCAGACATAGAAGATCCTAACACTACAAAGACTATTACTGATGATCTCATCACCCCTTTACAGCTTTCTCTACCACCTAAATCATTTTCTCCAAATGAAGTCTTATACTTAATTTCAAAACTACCAGATAAAAAATCTCCCGGGTATGACCTTATTTCAAACGAAATCCTTAAACAACTTCCTCGAAAATCTGTAATATTTCTCACATACATATATAACTCCATACTAAGAACAACTTACTTTCCTATCTTGTGGAAATTTTCTATTATACGTATGATACAAAAGTGCCACAAGCCACCCCATTTATGCACCTTATATTGCCCAATTAGCCTATTACCTACAATGTCTAAAATATTTGAAAAATTATTTCTTCACAGACTTTATCCAATCTTAGAATCGCAAAACTTAATTCCCCCTCACCAGTTTGGGTTTAGATCTCGACATTCAACGATTCAACAATGTCATCGCATTGTTGACGTCATTTCCTCGGCTCTTGAGCAGAAAATGTATTGCTCTGCAGTTTTTCTGGATGAAGCAGAGGATTTTGACAGAATATGGCACACTGGGTTGTTTTGGAAACTCAAGAAAATCCTTCCACATACGTATTATGTTATTGTGCAATCATACCTCAACCACCGCTTCAGTCAAGTCATTGAACGTTCCTCTCTTTCACCTATTTTTCCGATTAAAGCAGGTGTGCCTCAAGGAAGTATACTTGGGCCAGTCCTTTATTCCATCTACACATCTGACATTCCATTATCTCCTCACACTGTCCTAGCCACCTTTGCTGATGACAAGGCAATCCTTTCCTCAAATAAGTGTCCTAACACAGCCTCCTACTACATTCAAGAACACTTAAACGTTTTAGAATCTTGGTTAAAGAGTTGGAGAATACGTATCAATGAGCAGAAAAGTGTTCATGTAACATTCACATTGAGACAGGGTACATGTGCTCCTGTCTTTCTTAACAAAATTCCTATCCCTCAAGCTACTGCCACCAAATACTTAGGACTGCACCTTGACAGACGTCTTACTTGGGCTCCCCATACCAAAATGAAAAGAACAGAACTAAACAGACGATATAGACTTTTAATTCACTTACTTGATAATCCTTCAAAATTAACAACTGTCAATAAACTATTACTGTATAAATATATGATTATGCCTATTTGGACTTACGGTATTGAAATATGGGGAGCAACAAAATCTAGCAATGCCCAGAGGATACAAGCTCTTCAGTCAAAAATTCTTAGAAAAATTCTTCATTGCCTCTTTTACATACCAAATCAAACAATCTATTCAGACCTCAGGATTTCAACAGTTCATCAAGTAGCAATATCTCGCTACAAAGCCTTCCATAAAAATCTTTGTAGCAGTAACAATCCCTTAGTCCAAAACATCTCCTCAAGAAATATCCCAGGAAATCCCCAAAGGCGTCTGAAGAGAAAGTGGCCAAGAGACTTATTGGTGTGAATTACTCTAGTGACTCATAAATTTAATCTAAGTTTTATAACTTATTTCTCACGCCAGGAAGTATAATTACTGGATTATTTCTTCCCTCCTGCCTCCATGTGTAATGTATATATTTCCTTCATCATTGTCACTGCTAATATTACATTTGCATTGTTGTGACGATGTAAAATAAAATAAAAAAAAAATTATCATAAATGATTAGGAAACTTGAATTGTTTGAATTCAAATACAATGACATTAAATTTAAATAGAAAATGAATTGGAATCGGCATATAGATATCATTATTCTCATTAATTCCATCGTCAAGATATTCCCAGGTCTATTGAGATGTTCACGGTGGTGTGTACCTTGAAAATCATCAAGAAGCGTTCAAAGAGTGCAACTGCTACTATATTAAGGTTGACAGCAGGCCTTTGAATGTTATTACACAAATAATCTGGCGATTTGTCTGCACAAATTCCATTATCTTATTGATATTACAACAAACTAATGCTTTGAATTCAAAAATAGGCAAACTTTTTGAAATTAAATGTTGAACCTCTTTTATATGTATCAAGCCAGATCATTATCCCAAATGGGATAAAGCGACTGCAAATAGAAGTTAACTTTCAGATTATTATCTTCATACTGATATAGTTAGAAATATTTGGACAAAGGAGTAAAATGCCTAACTGAGTGATAATAATATAATAAAAGATATATTAAAATAGTTAAAGGCTTGTTCAAGCTTTCAGTAAACTGCTGAAATATGCAAGTGGCTTATTGAATTCAAAGCACTGAAATATTTGCAGAATACCAATGAAATACCAAATAATTAAATATTGCAAAACAAGGTATTTACAATCACTCTGACAGCAGGACTTCCATGAATATGATCAATACCGGTGAAGTATATTAAACTCTAGTTGAATCATTACGAAAAAACTTATAATTGGTGAATGGCATTTCTCAATCCAGTGGGTCAAACCAAAGAATGGTATTTGGTTTGGTCGAAAAGGAAAAGCTGATAACAACAAAGGAATTTTTGAAGCCCTTAATATTATTCTCCACATCCATTAATTATGTGCAGATTTATTAATTTCATCCTAATTTTTATATCCTAATTAATTTAATTAGTTAGTAATAAAAACTTGAAAATATTCATATTTTGACTGAAAAATGTCAGAAACATTCACGAAAAAATGTCGCCTTAACATAATTTTTAATTAAAGATGTAGGATAAATAAATATATTATTTTTCAAAGAATGTTTCCAATCTTGAATTATGTTTTACATTTTTAATTTTCTATACAATTATTATTCTGACAATTTTATAACATGCTAATGGTTTTTTAAAAAAATCGCTTTTCTTTCACATTCTCAATAGTCATAAAAATCCAATGTTAACTTTTTCCTGAGTGCTGTACTGTTATAAGGTCGCTGTAAATGTACTCGTATATTAAGCAAAAATTTATTAGTAATTAGCCAATTTTACATACTAAAAGCATAGCTAAACCCGGCTATTCAGCATAATTTCATGCTTTTATAGCTGGAAGCTTGAAATTTTTAAAAATTATAAATATGAACTAGATTCTATTAGACTAGAATAATGAAAAACTGGATCTTTCTTAACAAACAAAACTCAAAAAATATTTTCTGCCAATAGATAATGCACTATTAGAGCCCATTAGTTAATGTAATTTTAAACAAATTAATCGCAGCTCATTCTCCTCAGAATGTTCTATTTCTTGATATTTTTTCATTTTTGATGCGACAAACGGTATGCCTTGTATCACTCTCATAAGCTTTCAGGTTGAATTATAAGTCAGAATTTTTACATTTTGAGAACTATTTACATAATTTACAGATTCACTTAGAAATAGGTTATTTAGAGGTTAATGAGAAATGTACTCTGTCATACTTTATTTGATAACAGATACTAGTATTAATCTACTTCTTCAGTGATTTGATTCACCTTACTTTTTTTTCTAAAAAACACAATAGAAACATTTTAAAGTTGTAAAGGAAAAACTTTGGTTTAATTCTTGTATATAGGAAAATCTCATGATAGACGATTTTTGAATCGATAAATCAGAAGTAATATATAAATGAATTAAATCACAAACTAAAGAATAGATTTTAGTAATATTGTAAAAGTATAATTAGGCTAAGTATTAAGTTCACGAACATTTGTGAACATAAAGGATGTTCTTAGAGAGGTGTCATATCGCTCCTGTACTAGCCATTAGTTCTGAAAATGGAGAACATACTGAATACTCTCGGTAATGACGGTTACGATACGCAAGGATCTGCAGGACGAGACCTTTTATTAGAAAACGAAATTTATGATGGTACTGACTTCCAGATGTTCCAGAAATTGTTCTTCATTGTTGAGAGATTGGTAAAGGAGAGATGTCTGAGATTAAGACCACCTAAAATGATTCTTATACCTTTCTGAAAGAGAAAAATGTTTAAATGAATTGTCAAGGTTACGAATATACTCTTAGAGGTTCTTTAGGTGAATGATTGCATTGATGCCTTCCATGAATACATGGAAGATCCATGAAGCTGGTCCTCTGGCTAAAGGAACAATAGTGGTGTTCAGCTATAAGATTATTTCGCAGAACATGAAGTCTTAAGATGAAATCTTCACAATGGCTTTATACAAGTATTAATACTTCTGTGATAAAACCAAAGATATCGAATACAGCAGTTGTGTAATATACAAAAACAAACTTGAATAAGATTAACTGGATTAATGACTACCTATACTTCCTCCAGGTTTGAATTACTAATGGAAATCTCTTAAACATTTAGATATGTATATCAAAAATTGTTTATTTTTAGTTTACTGTACAAAAAATTGAAAGGTGTTTATGGGAGAAGAAATATAAAAAAATCTGGAGTGGCCTACACTCTACTTCATTTTTCCATTAGAAACATCAATTTTATCTCAGTGGATTTGCTCAAAAAATTTCTAAGTCAATGTAAACAATGAAAAAAAATACAAAAAATTCGACAAGTATAGCAGGTGATCTCTTAGTCTAAGATAAACAAAGAGTTTTTATATCGTTATTGCTCTTTCCCGTTACTGAAACTTCATGATTTTTTTTTCATGAATTGCTAATTTTTTGTTTCATTTTTGGTTAAATTTTCATTATTTTTTAACGAGCCGTTTGGCGTCAAAAAACCATTTTCTGAAAACACAAATCGTACTGTAACACCCCTTTAGCGAATGTAATTTTAGAAAAAAATATCTCAACTCATTCTCCACATAATGTTCTATTTTTAGGCATAGTTTCATTTTGATCCATCAAACAGTATGGCTTGTATCGCTCTCACAAGGTTTAAGATTGAATTATAAGTCAAAATTTTTACATTTTATTGAAAAAAAATATTTCTTGTTGTTTTAAAATTCTGAATATATTTTTCGTTTGTTGCATTTGAAACCTCAAAGATAATGTCAAAATGTCAAAACTCTAGGGTTATCAGTTTAGGAGAAATAAATGTTTAAAAAAAAACGGTTTTTGGCAAAAAGAGTGACTTTCCCATCATGCATAATTCTTCCCAAACAATAGAGATCTTCGTCTTTATGGGGCCCATTTTTGTGTAAAATATCAACTTGATCCATCAAAGATTCTGGACCGTAGCGTGGACAAGCAATGCTAACACACTCACCCACCAACCCACCCACCCACCCACCCACCCACACACACACAGACATCATCGTAAAAACTTCATAAAACGACTACTGGGACCTCAAAACATGTAATTCCGTCAAAATCTCGAGATCGAATTTTTTCACGATCAATATACTTTACTTATAGTAAAGTAAAAAAAAATCTGGAGTGGCCTACACTCTACTTTACTATAAGTAACTCAATGTCAAATTTCTTGAGTATATAAAACATAACGTATTATTTAAGCATAACATAAATATCTAAATGGGATATAATTATTAGCATTGCATTCGTGTGGTAGTACAGATAGTGATTGAAGAACATATCAATTTATAAGCTTATTTTTGTACATCATAAATAATTTATTATTTGCAAATAATTTCATTAGTATAACTACAGCAGTAATAACATTTTTAAAAAACCAATGTGAACATTTCTTGAAACGAAATATTATCCTACAAGAGAACATGGCTATTGTTCAAATAGCCAGTAGATTTCTTACATCGTTTACTTGACATCCTTCTACATTGAATATTAATGTAAAATTTTCAAATTTGTAACAGTAAAATACCCTTTTTTTCTCTGAAAAACATCTTAAACAGCGAAGAAAATGTTGTTTTAAGGTGATTTGTTAATTAAAGATGTACGATAATTAGAGTTATTAATCTTTAAACGAAAGATTTATATTTTGAATTATCTTTTACATTTTTGGTTTTTAACAGAATTACTATACTGGGAATTTTATGGCTTCTTAGTATTTAATAAGATCATTTTCCATCCCCTTTGTCAAATAACATATATACGAATTTTTTTTTAATGAGTGTTATCATTTACCTGCACAATATTATTCCTCTTACATCTCTTATAAGTCAATAATATATTTTCATTTTTCCATTAGAAACATCAATTTTATCTCAGTGGATTCGCTCAAAAAATTTCTAAGTCAATGTAAACAATGTAAAAAAATACAAAAAATTCGACAAGTATAGCAGGTGATCTCTTAGTCTAGGGTAAACAAAGAGTTTTTATATCGTTATTGCTCTTTCCCGTAATTGAAACTTCATGATTTTTTTTATAATAATTGCTAATTTTTTGTTCCATTTTTGGTCAAATTTTCATTATTTTTTAACGAGCCGTTTAGCGTCAAAAAAACATTTTCTGAAAACACAAATCGTACTGTAACGCCCCATTAGCGAATGTAATTTTCAAAAAAAATATCTCAACTCATTCTCCATTTAATGTTCTATTTATAGGCATAGTTTCTATCTTGTCCGTCAAACAGTATGGCTTGTATCGCTCTCAGAAGGTTTGAGATTGAATTATAAGTCAAAATTTTTACATTTTATTAAAAAAAAAATATTTCCTGTTGTTTTAAAATTCTGAATATATTTTTCGTTTGTTCGATTTGTAACTTCAAAGATAATGTCAAAATTTCAAAACTCTAGGGTTATCAGTTTAGGAGAAATAAATGTTTTAAAAAAAACGGTTTTTGGCAAGAAAAGTGACTTTCCCATCATGCATAATTCTTCCCAAACTATAGGGATCTTCGTCTTTATGAGGCCCATTTTTGTGTAAAATATCAGCTTGATCCATCAAAGATTCTGGACCGTAGCGTGGTAACAAGCAATGCTAACACACTCACCCACCCACCCACCCACCCACCCACCCACCCACACACACACAGACATCATCGTAAAAACGTCATAAAACGACTTCTGGGACCTCAAAACATGTAATTCCGTCAAGATCTCGAGATCGAATTTTTTCACAATCACTATACTTTACTTATAGTAAAGTAATAATGTCAAAGATTAATAGTTTGACCTGTATATTGGTTAGATGCAAGGCCGTTTGTAGATTATTTTACAGGGGGCCATGAAGTAAACGGAAATGATTACTCGGTTGAATACTTTCTGATTTAAAAAAAAGGGGCGAGTATGATATACTGACAGGTCATAAATTAATAATGAAAACAGCATAAACAATTTTATCTTCATGTGCGTACCTGGAAACAAGGAGCTATCTGGGAATGAGTGAGTAAACAATTTGGAAATGTTTGGAAACATACAAACAACCATTTACAAACATCTGGCAGTCTCCAGTATTTCTGCACTATACACGTCAAGTTTCACAGGAGTAGAACTAACAAATAGATCAGAAGAAAGCATTTAAAGATGCAACAACAACCACGAGCAATTTAGTTGAAAAATGCATTAAAACAGAAATTTCATTTGTGAATAGTACTATATTTTTAAAGAGAAAATTTAAAAATATTTGTAGAAAATCTATTAAAAATATCTCTTTTTAATTAATATCAATGGAACCTGCATTCTTATTAAATGAAGAATTCAGTCACTGTAGAACCTTATCGCATTATATCTGATTGTAAAATAATCACATTTGTTTGGATAGACATTTTTGCCAAATGATACCTTAAACTATTGAAGTGTTTAATTACCCCTAGTAATTTCGCCATTTCATAATTTACCAAAAGCATTGGCTAGATAAAAGGTATTGTTATTTTTGTTTAAATGTGATAAAACGAATGAGCTTTCTGAGTCAGACCTACAAAAGCTTTGACACGAATTACTTTTTAAAGCCACCTGGCATCTTTCCCAATAGCGATTCATTCAAAATTTCATAACTGTTCAAATAATCGGAATTGAAAAGACATATTTCAATTTTCATTTATCATCTGGATATAAACATGTGAAATAATCAAATTATAGTGCTCTGTCATATGTTTAGCAAAAAGATGCTGCACGACATCATATGCTATTTCTGGAATTTATATTAGGTATTTCGTTTTAATAACAGCTAAATAAATGTTGTGCATTCTTCAAAGATATTTACTTCACATTGTATTATATTATTCAATAATAACATATGCTTTAAAATTATTGATCTATATAGCTAAACATGGTTTCTACATACGAATAATATATAATTATGTTGTAAATAATTCAATGAGTATCATATTTTAGTGTTTTTACATTTTCTAAAGAAAATGCAATTGACAATGTTAATCAACACAGAAAAACAATTTTCTGTTAATTTCAAAATTTATGTCCTTTTTACGTTTTGTGTTTTATACTTTTTTATTCTTACAGATGCTAAAATTACCAATGACCCACATGCAATTAAGATATTACAAATAAAAATTTTTAATTAAAAAAAATACCTTGGACAGTCATTATTGTATTTCTACAAGAAAACAAATTTAAGACGATCTATAAAAAATCCATTGGCACATGAATTATTTGGGTAACTGTGATTGAAATGCAATAGACAAGTCTTATTCGAATAACCACTGAGCAGGCAGAATTTTAGATCAGAGAAGTAACAAATAACTTAGATAAAGAATACTCCTCGAAATATATTATTGTGAAATTAAGTCAGAGTTGAAGTAGTATATTGTTTTTTTTACTTTACTATAAGTAAAGTATAGTGATCGTGAAAAAATTCGATCTCGAGATTTTGACGGAATTACATGTTTTGAGGTACCAGAAGTCGTTTTATGACGTTTTTACGATGATGTCTGTGTGTGTGTGGGTGGGTGGGTGGGTGGGTGAGTGTGTTAGCATTGCTTGTTACCACGCTACGGTCCAGAATCTTTGATGGATCAAGTTGATATTTTACACAAAAATGGGCCTCATAAAGACGAAGATCCCTATTGTTTGGGAAGAATTATGCATGATGGGAAAGTCACTTTTCTTGCCAAAAACCGTTTTTTTTTCAAACATTTTTTTCTCCTGAACTGATAACCCTAGAGTTTTGAAATTTTGACATTATCTTTGAGATTTCAAATGGAACAAACGAAAAATATATCCAGAATTTTAAAACCACAGGAAATATTTTTTTTTTAATAAAATGTAAATATTTTGACTTATAATTCAATCTCAAACCTTGTGAGAGCGATACAAGCCATACTGTTTGACGGACAAGAATGAAACTATGCCTATAAATAGAACATTAAATGGAGAATGAGTTGAGATATTTTTTTTGAAAATTACATTCGCTAAAGGGGCGTTACAGTACGATTTGTGTTTTCAGAAAATGTTTTTTTGACGCTAAACGGCTCGTTAAAAAATAATGAAAATTTGACCAAAAATGGAACAAAAAATTAGCAATTCATAAAAAAAAAATCATGAAGTTTCAATTACGGGAAAGAGCAATAACGATATAAAAACTCTTTGTTTATCCTAGACTAAGAGATCACCTGCTATACTTGTCGAATTTTTTGTATTTTTTTACATTGTTTACATTGACTTAGAAATTTTTTGAGCGAATCCACTGAGATAAAATTGATGTTTCTAATGGAAAAATGAAAATATAATTTTGACTTATAAGAGATAATATTGTATGAGGAATAATATTGTCAGGTAAATGATAACACTCATTAAAAATAATTTGTATATATGTTATTTGACAAAGGGGAAGGAAAATGATCTTATTAAATACTAAGAAGCCATAAAATTCCAAGTATAATAATTCTGTTAAAAACCAAAATGTAAAAGATAATTCAAAATATAAATCTTTCGTTTAGAGATTAATAACTGTAATTATCGTACATCTTTAATTAACAAATCACATTAAAACAACATTTTCTTCGCTGTTTAAGATGTTTTTCAGTGAAAAAAATGGTATTTTACTGTTTCAAATTTGAAAATTTTACATTAATATTCAATGTAGAAGAATGTCAAGTAAACAATGTAAGAAATCTACTGGCTATTTGAACAATAGCCATGTTCTCTTGTAGGATAACATTTCGTTTCAAGAAATGTTCACATTGGTTTTTCAAAAATGTTATTACTGCTGTAGTTATACTAATGAAATTATTTGCAAATAATAAATTATTTGTGATGTACAAAAATAAGCTTATAAATTGATATGTCCTTCAATCACTATCTGTACTACCTCACGAATGAAATGCTAATAATTATGTCACATTTAGATATTTATGTTATTCTTAAATGATACGTTATGTTTTATATACTCAAGAAATTTGACATTGAGTTACTTATAGTAAAGTAGAGTGTAGGCCACTCCAGATTTTTATATTTATTACTGGAAAGAGTCAAAAAAAAAATAAACAAATAGTGAAATTAACGTTAAGGTAGCTATAAACATTTCTTTATGCAAATTACTTCTAAATCACCTTAGTAAATGTCAAATACTATAATTATTAGTTCAAAACAAGTATCAATTATGAAAATTTTTAGTTTCATGCTGAGAATAACATATATAAGAAAGATTTATCAAGCTTTCATGAAAAATAAACTGAAATTATTATAATATCTATTTCAGTTAAATACATATTCCTGCAGTACATTTGATTCAAAATGTGTGAATAATTATGTAATCCTTTTTATTTAAGTACCTTCAATTGAAATAATTTAAATTAACGGTCTATAGTTATTCCAGTCTTAAAAATAAAATAACTTCTTATAAATTTCTTATCTTTATGATCTTAATTTTGAATACAATTAACGTTAACACAACCACTAAGTGAAAAAGAGGAATTCGTTTCTCCCATGCCAGTAATGCCTCTTCCAAGAATTAAAAATTCATTGATATCTATCATACAGTATTCAAATCTTAAGATTTTAAATAGGTTTTTTTTTTATATCAACAATTATACTGGTTTTGCATTTGTCCAACTGCTACAATATTCATGTAACGTTTTGGATTGACCCCCATACTTCCTATCCTAGTATAAAATAAAAAAATAAAATAAATGTGTATTCCGGTGTCCTGGATACCTGAACACTGCATGACCGTTTTTATTTAATATATAGCATAAAAACCCCTCTTGTTGTATTTTCTCACCGAAAATGCCAAAACTTTTTGAAAGAGTGCGAAGTCTCTTCATTATTATAAAGGTCTCTAGGTATTTCACGAAACCCAGCCCAATTGGCACAACCATGTCCATTAGATAGATAATATATTTATGAAATTATTTATTTTTGTAATGCTTTTTTGACTTTACTGATTTATTTAAAGTCTTTATTGTTCCAAATTACTCTTGTATATTAAGCTCCTCACTAAACTTTCACATTTAAATCATTGCATTCAAAGTTTATTCTCAATAACCAAAACAATATGTAGAAACAATAACACGTTGCTCTTGAGCAAGAAAAAACAAGTAATACCGCGACTTAGGTTGACGCAATTTTGTTCGTAGTACTTCTTTCAATTAATTTTTAAGTTACCTTGAAAAAAAGCAATTAAATTTTGTTGGAGTGCGAGCTTCATATATGTAATGAAATAGTTACAAGTCAATCCAACAGATATACACACACACACACACACACACACACTTAGAGAGAGAGAGAGAGAGAGAGAGAGAGAGAGAGAGATGAAAGAGGGAGTATGAGATCATCTTCAAAACATAAAATGTACTACCTAAATCCAAAGTTAATGTAATCACTGATAAAATATTTTCAGTTAGATGCTTAAATGAATAAGTGCATTACTTCAAAAAAAATATTTCAAGAGTTAAGCAATATTTTATTAATGTGTATTTAAATACCATAGCTGATAAATATTTAACTAAATAAAATATTTCAGGGTATTTATTTAATTTTTTTACAGATTTCAGTTGGAACGAATTTATTGAAAGTGATTAATTTTTTGTGAAAGTATCTAAACTGTATGCTCTGATTGAAACCTACCCAACAGACTAATTATAATTAAATTTATTTTATACGGGATATCCACAAAAATGGATTCAATTTTAAACGATATTTAATAACTAACAATATTCATTGAAAGCTATATATATATATATTATTTTGGGTATAATAATACTCTAAAATATTTTATAAAGTTAAATCGTATTTTTCCTAATATAATACTATATACGAAATTTCAAGTTAATTAAGTTCCCAGAGATTTAGCTTAAAATTAGTTGTCAAGTTAGTAGGCAAGTATCAGTTGCCCAGACCAATCAGCTGAGTTCAAGGCCCTTTCCCACTGATAGGGGGTGGGGCGTTGGGTCTAGCTCCCCTTGGATGCTAAGTGGGCATTCCTCTAGAAGTTACTGCTTCTCACACAGCGACTAAAGCGTCTACCCAACGAGGGTGAGAACCACAGCCACTTCGAGTCCAACCTCAGTTGGGGAGGTGGCAAGAGAACCCCTCCATGGCCCCCACCACCCGTAGTACCGACTTATTTTAAGAGTTTTGGATCAAACTCTAGACCAATGGTCTTACAGAACAAGCTAAGCTGAAGGTAAGATCAATGGAATTTGTTGCCCCTGGTTCAACGAACCTGTGGATAGAAAGCCAGTGCAGCCTATGGTAGGACTGCATGACTCCACTTGGGGCGAAATTACTGCCTTTTATATCGTAAGAATTTTTGAAATTTTCCTATAACATACTAATTTTAGGTTGATTTTTTGATGAAAGATTATCGGCCACTCACTAAAAAATTTGTGAAATCGTATAATGCGCCATAGCTTTTCCATTTTAATAAACAGTATTCGCCATTCACTTAAAGGATTCTATTGATGAGTATAGCTGCGTACTGATCTGATAAATGATGTAAGCAGTATCATGCTCGCATTGTTTTAGAACCAATCATGGGAAAAATTTATCACATTACACTACAGACAATATCTGTCGGACTATTCAAATATAACTGATTTTTTGTCTTTATTCCTGCCATTGTTTTACAATGACCAAAAAATTTTCAGCAATCAAGATATAGTAGCTTAGAAGGAAAAAATATTTTGAAATTTCATTTTTCAATTTCATTTTTTTAAATAGGAAAAAAAGACTAAAATCTTTCAGTTGGGTTTTTGACTCTGACGAAGACTGCTTGTTACGGTTGAAAGATCTTAATCTTTTTTCCGATTTCATATAGTGGTTTGATCATATATATAACGACAGTAAATATTATTGTAAACATATATTATTGAAATTTTCCAGACTTCTGGTTGAACATTTTCTTGTTGATGTTCTCCAACCTTCTTACTCCTCTCTGAAGAGAGACCTAACTATTTTCCAAAGTTGGTTAGCAAAAGAAGTGAACACTTAACAATTCTTCAGGTAATAAGCACTAAAAGTTATTTTAAACGTATAAAGGACAATAAAATAATGTAAAATAGATTATAGATTAACTCGTTGTGATTTTAATGAAGGTTTTTCGTGGTTAGAACAGTTTTTTCTCCGTTCTGTTCATTTAAAAAAAAAGTTTTTTTGATATTTACTGAAAAAAAAATCTGGAGTGGCCTACACTCTACTTTACCATAAGTAACTTAATGTCAAATTTCTTGAGTATATAAAACATAACGTCTCATTTAAACATAACGTAAACATCTAAATGGGATATAATTATTAGCCTGTCATTCTTGAGGTAGTACAGATAGTGATTCAAGGACATATCAATTTATAAGCTTATTTTTATACATCACAAATAATTTATTATTTGCAAATAATTTCATTAGTATAACTACAGCAGTAATAACATTTTTGAAAAACCAATGTGAACATTTCTTGAAACGAAATAGTATCCTACAAGAGAACATGGCTATTGTTCAAATAGCCAGTAGATTTCTTACATCGTTTACTTGACATCCTTCTACATTGAATATTAATGTAAAATTTTCAAATTTGAAACAGTAAAATACTCTTTTTTTCTCTGAAAAACTTCTTAAACAGCGAAGAAAATGTTGTTTTAAGGTGATTTGCTAATTAAAGATGTACGATAATTACAGTTATTAATCTCTAAACGAAAGATTTCAATTTTGAATTATCTTTTACATTTTTGGTTTTTAACAGAATTATTATACTGGGAATTTTATGGCTTCTTAGCATTTAATAAGATCATTTTCCTTCCCCTTTGTCAAATAACATATATACGAATTTTTTTTTAATCAGTGTTATCATTTACCTGCACAATATTATTCCTCGTACATCTCTTATAAGTCAATAATATATTTTCATTTTTCCATTAGAAACATCAATTTTATCTCAGTGGATTCGCTCAAAAAATTTCTAAGTCAATGTAAACAATGTAAAAAAATACAAAAAATTCGACAAGTATAGCAGGTGATCTCTTAGTCTAGAATAAACAAACAGTTTTTATATCGTTATTGCTCTTTCCCGTAATTGAAACTTCATGAATTTCTTTTTGTGAATTGCTAATTTTTTGTTCCATTTTTGGTCAAATTTTCATTTTTTTTTTAACGAGCCGTTTAGCGTCAAAAAATCATTTTCTGAAAACACAAATCGTACTGTAACGCCCCTTTAGCGAAAGTAATTTCAAAAAAAAATATCTCAACTCATTCGCCATATAATGTTCTATTTGTAGGAATAGTCTCATTCTTGTCCGTCAAACAGTATGGCTTGTATCGCTCTCACAAGGTTTGAGATTGAATTATAAGTCAAAATATTTACATTTTATTAAAAAAAAAATATTTCCTGTGGTTTTAAAATTCTGGATATATTTTTCGTTTGTTCCATTTGAAACCTCAAAGATAATGTCAAAATTTCAAAACTCTAGGGTTATCAGTTAAGGAGAAAAAAATGTTTGAAAAAAAACGGTTTTTGGCAAGAAAAGTGACTTTCCCATCATGCATAATTCTTCCCAAACAATAGGGATCTTCGTCTTTATGAGGCCCATTTTTGTGTAAAATATCAACTTGATCCATCAAAGATTCTGGACCGTAGCGTGGTAACAAGCAATGCTAACACACGCACCCACCCACCCACTCACCCACCCACCCACACACACACACACAGACATCATCGTAAAAACGTCATAAAACGACTTCTGGTACCTCAAAACATGTAATTCCGTCAAAATCTCGAGATCGAATTTTTTCACGATCACTATACTTTACTTATAGTAAAGTAAAAAACAGTTTGTTTATTTTTGCATCGTAATAAAATGAAAAACGAGAGATTAGGCCAAAAACTTCTTGTCTACAGTTATTATTTAATTAATTACTATAATTAACGAAGATTTTAGTTAGAAATAGAGGTGAGCATAGGTTAAGCTGAAACTCATAGTTATACATCATGGATATATTTAATTACGAGTCAATTTTTGAAATAGCCGTTTCAAAGTAGTCCCCCATACTGAGGAGTTGCTTTGGGGCTCGCTTGATGACGTCATATGGACAATATTCCTGTGAGGAATCAGAGTCGTCCTGACTTTGAGAGTAGACGTTTTCGCTTTGGGGAGTAGCAGGTCTTTCATAGTTTGTGGGGCTAGTCTCCTCGATATCATCAAACTCTTCTAGGCTATTCGTACTAGCCACAAAATCTCTAGGAGTTTCATTCAGCATTGAACTTGTTTGAGATTCAGGAATTTTAATTAAATTTTCCATATTGTACTTCCAATTGTCAAGGAAAGACTGAGATGGGGTTGAGTTATTGTAAACAGGTCGAGTCATTTCTTGACGACAAAGCTGTTCAGCCTCCAAAAGCTTCTTGGAATACTGTTCAGGGTTTGTGATGACGCCAGAAGGCAGTGCAGGTCGGCTGTGAACACTGCAAGTGTTTGAAGGGCTTTTACCTAAATGAGCTCTCGCCAAAGGGCACTGTGGTAGGTGCAGTCTATTTAAGCCTGACCATCCCTCAGGCAGCCCTTCCACCTGTTCCTCTTGTGTTCTTTCCAGCTTACCTTTCTCTTCTATAAAGCTGCGCTGTAACTCACGAATCTTGACCTCCAGGTCTGTCAACTTCTTGTCAATTTGCTCTGAAGTCGGTTGTACCCAGTCTCCTTCCATGATAACATCAACTGCTACTTTGTCAAACAACCGTGATTTATAATATACTATGTGACAAAACTATACAAATAACTCAATCTGAAATTGTTTCTCAAGATAAAAATAAACACAAGTAAAGTAATGGTTACCTGTGCATACTGTCAGCAAAACTAAAAACAATAAATTCTCTCATTTTCAAATTGACGTTATGGTCATTAGTATACAGTTGAATGAGGGAGTAGTAAGATAATGGGATTTTTTAAGAGTCCCAAAACTACCAATCAAAATAGTTTATATATTATCACTTGCACCAAACTTTGCATAACTGAAGTATGTATTAATTACTAGTCCTAATGACTACCTGAGAGCGTAAATCCTCAAACCAAAGACACTAAGCATTTTTTTAAGGACGTCAAATATGAACTTTAACATACCCGATATGAGAATACTATGATTAATTTTTAAACACTCGGGATCTGCAGCTAACATAACCTACTCTCTAACGATGGAACAAACCTCACTGTTCTTCCTTACTTTGGTAACAGAGTCATGAATTAGTTTCCCTTAATACTTGATCTTTTCGTTAAAATTGTGTTAATAACGATAGTCAATATTACAGCAGTAAGTATTTTTTTTTAAAAAAATAGTAAATTGAAATAAATTTATTTTGAACTAAAGCAAGATGAGGTTAACAATAAAAAGAACGTACTTACACACATTCCTTTACTCAAAAGTTATCCCTTCCTTTGAATCATACTAACAAAAACGGCATTTGCCACGATATCTTCTTTAAACAATACTGCTACATGTATGTGAGCCACCAAGTTCATGCTTATTCAATGCAATAGAGATCGTTGGATGCCATTTTCAAGCTATAACCATTTTATTAATTCATTTTAGACAAAAAACCAGTGCCCTGGACTCAATTTTACTATGAGCAAACGTAATATCAAACTCATAAATAAGAATTTCGTTTTAGTTATGATTTATATTAGAAATAGGTAAAACCGTCATACCTCGTAAGTTGATCCTGGAGTTGGGAGCGCTTTCGGACGTTGTCCATCTTTGATCTCAACAAACCTCTTTTAGTTATATTTTAATGTGTACATCGTGTAGAATTATGGATAATCAATTTAATGAGTTCATTTGCTTTAACAATGAGTTGTCATATCAATTTTATTAGTCACAAAAAACTTAAAATTTCCGAAAAGGTATCCAGGTATCCAAAACTCTTACGACACCAACGTCTAATTAATTCAATTACTAACAGATGTTAAGAGTCTGGCTCACTGTCAACAGCTCCTTCTGTTGCCATTTATATCATGTGCAAGTAAATGCCATCCATCAGAAATATTCACGGAGAACCCATTCAATTGTTAAAAACTTTAAAATTCACCTCTTTTGTGATAGAAAAACTCTTTTTATTCATAAGCAACGGTCAAACTTATAGTAATTATCACCATCGAAGCTGAAATACTTCGTATTATGATCATCTGCTAGAGTCAAGGACTGTAATGTTTGAACTAGCCTCATGGTCCTCATCAAATGAACCAATAAAAACATCACTCATGAAACCAAGAAATTGAGGTCAGTACTTTTTATAAACTTACAATTATTATACAAGAAATAAAAATACGAAGTGTTTTCATTTTAATTCATCCCTTTCATTTTCCAGCGTTTTAACGTTCATGGCTTCGTCTACTTAGCTTCACTTATATTTGTATTATATCAAATTCAATGTAACAGTTTATTTTAATCATTGTTTACTGGAAATATAAAACGTTGAGGTCTATGGGAAAAGATGGAGCACACTGTTCTAAAGTATTCAGTGTTTTAGTTTCAACTAACAAATAGTTCCTACCATCATTCACATAAGCAATAGTTATTCAGATCAACTTCTTTGTTTATTTTACTGAACATTCTTTATTTCAAAAGTTTAGTTCCAGCATTCTTGGCGATAAAATAAAATAAACAAAACAAGTTCCATTTTATTCAAAATGATTGGATATTTGATAGTTGTTGTGGAAAAGGTTCTGTTAAAGGCTTAGTAAATTGATTCTAAATAAAAAAAAACCATTAGTTGGTTGGGTTTATCAATAGAAATCAGTGTTGGGGAGAACGTAGCGCTCGAAGGAGGGGATTTAATAAAAAGCAGCCCAACTAATTTTATCATTTCCTCGGACTAGCCTACCCACCAGGATCTCATAAGCCCTGATTAGGTCTTGTCTCAATACAAATATTCTTAACCACTCCTACTAAAATACCCGTCCAGTAAAATGAGTGTTTTTGTCTGTTTATTAAACATCCTTCAAATAATTTTTAGAAAAACTTAATAACTTTATAGAAATATTATAAACTTTTTAATAGTAATTATTAAAAAGTTTCTAAAAAGTTGTTTACCTTCACAAAGTATCTTCTTTCACCTCTTTCTTTCACTTTCTCTCTTTCTCATTTACATTTCTGCATATAATTTCTGTATTAAAAATAAAATTTTATACCAAATTGAAGTCTCTATTATTAAGATGACTTTCCCTTGTGACAAAATTTGCTAAATTTATAGTTATTATTTAGCAACAAAATGTGTTGCAGAAGGGCTAATTCAAAGTACGCATATTAATTTGAACATATAGACAGTTTTAAAAATCATTGTGATTTGCAAAATTTGCAAAAGTTGCTCAAATTTTAATCTGGAAAGCATCAAGTAAAATCTTGAGTGGAATAAATTCAAATTTACTAAATCTAAATGCGATGTTACTTTTTGTTTGTTTAAAAGACCATACTCTCTGTGTGTACTCTGCTATTAAACCAAATCGGTACTAATAATTACGACTTGAAGTACTGTTTGTGCATGACTATTTAGATTGTCTATAACTGACAGTCAAACACACAGTAGAATTTAAAATCATTACCATTAAATTTTTATTAGAAATTTTCTATTCTATTTAGAATTTAATATTGATAAAAGTTGTTATGTGTTCAACTATAATGCGATATAGAGATGTTTTCAAATAATTTTTAAATGTAAAAATATTTTTTTTCTTTAATTATCATTATTTAAAGGAAAACTACTTTAACTCTTTAAGTAACTCTGGACTGCTCCTTCGGTTCTGAAGAGGTTTTTGATAACACTCTTTTAAATACATTGATATAACACAAGTATATGGATCTATTCATCCAAGAATTATATAATGGATTTAAACAATCTAACACAAGATTAATTAATTTTGTTGTAGGATCTACGACCACTAATTCTGTCGCTACTAACGGCTCCGTCAGAAAAGCTTCACATTGCTCGTATTGTGGTGTTTAGTGAAGGATGATCTACTAGATACTCCAAGCAATCAAGCCTAATGTACACGAGCATAAGTGGAAGAAATTGTTATATGAAGATTCATACTAGGTGATACTAGCCTTGGTTATATTCAGCATGTTCTCAAATTGTTGAATAAGAGGAAAGTAAAAATATTATGGGTATGAATTTTCCTGAAGTTATCCTTATACATTTACATCAAAATTTTACATGTCAAGCCTCAGATGAACACCGCCATTGGTGTTCAAAAGAAACATCAAAAGGAGGAATAACTCTGTTCTTGGTAGGACAACTTTAATCATTTCCGGATTAAAACTCATTCCAGTTTTTGTTTTGAGCACCACCACCTTGGGGATAAAGACTATCTTAACTCCTCTGTAAGATTTGAGGAACGTAAGATAGATCCAAACAAGAGCAAAGTAATCGTTGTTTGGGGGAAGTCCCTGCCACTGCTCCTTCATAAATGGCCAGATGCCGAACCAACCAGTGCCCGAGTCCTTTGACACACCAAATCAGTTCTGTTTTATTTTCTCCTTCCACAAGATTAAATGAACAAAATAACCTCATAAAGAAAGAAAGGAAACTAAAGAGGTAGGATAAGATAGGGATGAGGGAAAGTATACTGAAACAATGAAAAGTAACCGTTGGGAGATGAGAGAAGGAAAAGGCCGCTCTTCTCTCGTCCGTCAGAGTACGGCAGTATAAACTGCCTCACCCAGTCCAGAGGCTACCACTAGGAGATGAGAGTAGCGCAGAGTCTGAGAGGTTTTAAGAAGCGCATCATGTCTCTATGACCTCTATTTTGCCCAGTTACAGTTTCCATAAGCATTATTTCCATAATAACTAAAATTTACTTTTAATGAACAACAAATGCTTAACAGTGTAATTTCATCTAACTGAATGACAATTATAATTTTTATTGACTTGAAATGAATATTGAACATCCTACTTATGCTATAAAGATCACTTTGGTTCTTTAATTCATTTTTAATTATTTCCGTTGTTGCATAAAATCTGTACTCAATACTATACTAAATGTGTGTTGGGCGACCAATCTGCTAGTAGGTAATCATTATATTAAGGACCAACCATTTCAAACTACAAAGACACCAACGGTTAGGACAACTTAAGTTTTCATTCGGAAAATATGCATGCGACAATATTGTTTGTTTATCAAACAGATGATTTTGTTCTAGATCAAAATTTCCAATTTTTGCTGTAATAAAATTTATAATAATTGAGATGTTTAATAAGTGGTTGAAGTTACAAATGAGGATATCTCAAATAAGAATTCATCACATTTTTTGTCAATTGAACAGCAGTGAAAGCCAAGAGTATAAGTTTGGGCGCTGAAAACTGCAACGGTTCTTATTATCAACAAATTTTACAAGTGATGTAAATTACTGACAGAATCTTCTAGATTTTAAATTTAATCAAGAGTTCTTAAAAACCAATAACGTTTTAGCAAAAATTAGCACAGAAATTTTTAGAGATATATTGAGATAGTAAAATTACTCAAAAAATGTCAATGGAAACGATTATCTAAAATAATAAAAATCGGAGGTACTTTTAAGAAGAAGTGTAAAATGTAAGGCTGATAACAAGGAAAACAATTTATTTGAGAAGAAGTATATATGTAATAGAAAATAAAGTGAATTGGGTCAGTGATTGCGAGCTCTTTGTGAAAAGCGCACCAGAGGAAGTAATTTTGACCTCAGGAAATACAAGTGGAGAGGCTTTCTCAGACTCAAGGAAAGCGCATGTAACCTCACTTCCTACTGATCGATCATCCTCCTCTCTAAACAATCCACTAATTTCCAAATAGTTAAAATCCCTAATAGTTAAATCAATTTTGAGGCTATTTTCTTTACCACAATAAAGAGATTATTGACTTAAAATTAGGTTTAACTTGTTAACGAATTAAGTTCTAGATTATCACTTTCGAAATGTATCCAAGTACTGAACGAGATATGGTAAACTTTGTATCATAGAGATATCTCTGTAATTTTATTTTAATTAATCGCATTCTAAAAGTTAAATACATTTTACGTGACATTTACAATAAAAGTACACAGTCCAAATGACAAAGAAAAGAAGGAGTAATTCACTTATCATTTTTTAAAACGGAGACAAATCAATGAGCTTACAACAACAAAGTATTACTATTACTACTAAAATTAATTATTACTATTAATATTAAAATATTCCTAACAGTATTTTTTAAATATTACTATTGAATATTTTGTCTGTCATAAGTAATTTTCATTTTGTTTCAGACTCAATAAACCAGAAATTACCTCTTTTTTTTAACAAAAACATCTAAGGTGGAACGTTTAGTAGGGTCAGTCATTGCTCCTCTTATCCCTAGATATGTTTGTGTTTCCAATTTATTAATGGAAATATTGGAACCATTTTTCTTTTACTAACCAATGCATATAACAAAATTGATTATCACTAACTACTTAACTGCTACCAACCCTAATACTGCAAAAGTTCGATCAAAGGCTCTATGAAATTTCTTAAGAACCTCCTATATAACATTATCACACCTTAAATAAGAAATCTGTGACCCAAAAATGTTTACACCCTCAGAATTTGTAACTATATTAAACCATGAAACAGCAATCACCCTGCACTTGCTTCTATTATATTGGCCTCAGAGTCATGAGTTCACTTCCCTTAACAAGTGTTTCTTTCGTTAAAACCATGTTACTACCTTCAAATACCATTATAGCAGAAAAACCATTCTTACACTCAACAGTTATCATATATTTTGTATTGTACTAGGAAAAAACTGTATTCTTAAAGATATATTGTATTAAACAACCGTTTTGCACGTATGTCAGCCAGAAGGCGATTATTTAATTTAGGCTCAGTATCAACTGGTTCACGTCATTTTTGTATGAAAACGGAAAATGTTTAATCTGACCACTCCAAATTAAAAAAATTGGAGTAGCCTAAACTCAACTTTATTAAAAGTAATCATAATATATAATTCATTTATAATCAATCAACTTTTTATTTTATTTTAATGTAACTACTGTGATGACGTTATTATATACTCTGGTATATATTATTTATAAATTATTATCAAAATTATAGGTAATAAATTTAAAGATTTTATTTTTTATATTCTAGCTGTTAACATTTAGTCATACATATCAAATTTTAAATCGTTTATCTAGATTCTAGAACAATCAGGTAAGTTCTTATTATTGGTATATACTGAGACTAATGGGTCTTAAACTCATCAAATTCCAGCTCAGAGCTATCCTGTGTGAACTATTGAGGCTCCTTTTTTCCGTTTTGACATTAACATTTCATTTTAGTTTCTTTATTCAACTTCAACATTTTCCTTAAAAAAAATCTTTCACGTCTATTACAGGTTACAGGGACTTTTTTAATAACACCCACCATACACACTCACATAAATCAACAAAAAACATCAAAAAAGGACCTTAGGGACACCAAAAACTGCAACTCCGTCAAAATTTGAAGTCACTTTTTTTGCCAAAAACCGTTTATTTTAAAATATTTATTTCTCCTAAACTACTAACCCTAGAGTTTTGAAATTTTGACATTATCTTTGAAGTTACAAATCAAACAAACGAAAAATATATTCAGAATTTTAAGACAACAGGAAATATTTTTTTTTCAATAAAATGTAAGAATTTTGACTTATAATTCAATCTCAAACCTTGTGAGAGCGATACAAGCCATACTGTTTGACGGACAAGAATGAAACTATGCCTACAAATAGAACATTATATGGCGAATGAGTTGAGATATTTTTTTTTGAAATTACCTTCGCTAAAGGGGCGTTACTGTACGATTTGTGTTTTCAGAAAATGATTTTTTGACGCTAAACGGCTCGTTAAAAAATAATGAAAATTTGACCAAAAATGGAACAAACAATTAGCAATTCACAAAAAAAAATTCATGAAGTTTCAATTACGGGAAAGAGCAATAACGATATAAAAACTGTTTGTTTATTCTAGACTAAGAGATCACCTGCTATACTTGTCGAATTTTTTGTATTTTTTTACATTGTTTACATTGACTTAGAAATTTTTTGAGCGAATCCACTGAGTAAAATTGATGTTTCTAATGGAAAAATGAAAATATATTATTGACTTATAAGAGATGTAAGTGGAATAATATTGTGCAGGTAAATGATAACACTCATTAAAAAAAAATTCGTTTATATGTTATTTGACAAATGGGAAGGAAAATGATCTTATTAAATACTAAGAAGCCATAAAATTCCCAGTATAATAATTCTGTTAAAAACCAAAAATGTAAAAGATAATTCAAAATATAAATCTTTGGTTTAGAGATTAATAACTGTAATTATCGTACATCTTTAATTAACAAATCACCTTAAAACAACATTTTCTTCGCTGTTTAAGAAGTTTTTCAGAGAAAAAAGGGTATTTTACTGTTTCAAATTTGAAAATTTTACATTAATATTCAATGTAGAAGGATGTCAAGTAAACGATGTAAGAAATCTACTGGCTATTTGAACAATAGCCATGTTCTCTTGTAGGATAATATTTCGTTTCAAGAAATGTTCACTTTGGTTTTTCAAAAATGTTATTACTGCTGTAGTTATACTAATGAAATTATTTGCAAATAATAAATTATTTGTGATGTACAAAAATAAGCTTATAAATTGATATGTCCTTCAATCACTATCTGTACTACCTCAGGAATGACAGGCTAATAATTATATCCTATTTAGATGTTTACGTTATGCTTAAATGAGACGTTATGTTTTATATACTCAAGAAATTTGACATTAAGTTACTTATAGTAAAGTAGAGTGTAGGCCACTCCAGATTTTTTTTCATGTTACTAGACTTTATGAATAGTAAAGTAGACAAGTATAGCAGGTAAATATGAGTAGCAGTTGATTTTTCAGTTCTTTCTGTTTTTTTTTTTGCCTGTATATATAACGTTTTATAAAAAAAATTCCATTTTTCTACAGCTACCCATTCATCACCTTTAGGCTAAAAAAGTGACTTTTTCTGGAAGCAATATTACCAAAAAAAAAAAACAATAGCGCACATCTCCGCTATAGGGTCAAATACACAGATATACCTGTAGACTTCATTCATCAAACAGCGTTGTCTGTAGACCACAAACTTTTAGATAAACACCAACTGACATACACACAGACATCATCAAAAAAAAATGAAATTGAAGTCTTCAAAATATGTAAATTTATAAAAATCTGAGATCAAATTTTTACATGATCACTATACTATACTTACATTGAAGTAAAAAAATATGATTTTTTTTTTCAGGAAAAAAGATACTAATGCGGATGACGATAATATTTAACAATAAACATTGTTGATATTACTGTAATAAATATATTATTACATTAATAATATAGTTATAGTAAATTGTCTCTTCAAAAGCTCGTGTGCTTTTGATTTCAATAAAATTTCAACTATGTGTATCAGATAACAGTCATAATTATCATCCCAACTTTTTTTTTATTGACTTTAAAAGCTTCTATAATTAATGGAGCCATAATTATATACATAATATAATATACCCTGTTTATAATATAAATCAAATAAGTTGTTCTTATAATTTGCATAATTATGATATTGACATTTGAGGCCCTTCAAAAATGATTTTGTTTCTCCTGAGTAAAAAGTTACTGTAAATTGTTTCAGCAGTAGTGATAAATGCCAGGTACCACAATATTGCGGATTTTTCTCCCTTACAGTAAAAGTAATATTTTGTATTACTTTAAATTGCCCTATATTGTACGCTACACTTTAGGAGAAGAAAATTAGCTAATCTAAGTTGAATAGATGATATATGTTCATGATTATATATGACAGTACATATATATATATATATATATATATATATATATATATATACTTAATTTTCTTGAAATATAATTCAAATAATATTCGCAAAATGTTGATCTTTGAAAGTATAGAAATTGAATAAGAAAAATGATTTCAAAAGATGGAATATATTGGATGATATGAGTTAGTGACGGGAGGTGGAATCGATGGGACAATTTGAACGAGATGCGGAACTAGATAGGATTGACACGGCATTAAGCTTTGAAACCATTCTGGCTTTCGTTCACTGTCGGAGTCAATAAGAGTCAGAGTAGCTTCTAAATAAATAAAAGCCATATTCGAATATGGTTGAATTCATAAGCAAAACACAGGCTGCAGATATAGCTACATGCCGTATTTATTTAGGCTACCATCGATTGTTGGCATTCCTGCATGTATTAACATTTATTGTATTTAGGAAAGCGAAACTAATTATCTATTCTGTCCTGTATAGGGCATGCAATGTATCATTGTCATTTTTCAGTAACTTAATTGATGATAGTAATGAATATTTTAATTCCGAGTCGCTATGAATCTATCTTTTTTATGTAGACGATTGAAAATCTTGTTCAAGTCTTTAAGCACTGCAGTCATTAGTGCCCTGTAGTACTTGCTTCGGTATGTATGTTTGAATTTTAAGAAACGTTCAAAATCTTATTTAAACTTTCGGCAGCAATATTTGATCATTTTTAATCATTAGTTTTACAAATTATATTATCAAAAATGCAGGTTTGGGTGGTATTATTATTTTAATTTGGATGAGCTAGCCAAATTCGCCGGTAATCCATTGTTTCATGAGCATCATCTCAAACCTCGGAGGTTTATCACAAAAGCGTATTTACCACATGTAGCTCCTTCCTAGATAAGTATTTGAAATAGAAACAGATCTCAGCCCTTCTTCGATAAGCACTCAGCGTCTTGATATCCCTCAACCCCTGTGTGTCCATGAGGCTCGATTTGTTCAAGCAATATCTCATCTTTAATGCATCTCACATGTTCTCATTTCATTCTATATTTTTTCGTAACACGAAATCTTTACTTATCCATTACAAAATTCTTATTACTGCTGTACTAATACCAATGATATTAGATGCACCAGT
>JAPFBL010000055.1:965000-1145000 GCA_026182355.1 Hermatobates lingyangjiaoensis
AAAAGTAAAACACAGGCCTCTATATATTTCATTAAAAAGTATTTTTGTCATAAATTTAAAATTATAAGACCAAAGTTGCCATATTTAAAATTATATCAGACAAAGATATCATATGGCAACAGTCATAATGCTTTTCTCAAGTGTTTCACGGGAACAGTGTCATTCAGATAACTGGACCTTGAAAACATCTCTCCGCGTATTTCAATAGTTTGTTGTAGAATTATAATGGGAAAGAGATCTTCATCAAATTGACTTCTCTGCCTAATCATTGACTTCTCAGGGTAAATGATGAAGAAATCTGATATTTCTCCAATCATTTATGCCCACGAGGATATCATAGAGTACACTCAGATGTTCTGGAAAAATTATTATCAAATGATATATAGTTATTGTTCTGACCATGAAGACTAATAATTGGTGTATTAGTTTTCATAAGCAAAATTTGTGGGAAATTAGAATGAAATCGTACCTCGTCTTTGAATGAGTTGACGACATCATTGACATGGGGCATAGTTCATTTTAAAATTGATGTGCGTATTGAAAAGGAAAGGCGAAATGTTGCCACGACTCAATACAAGGTGTAAGTAAGACTGGAGACATTGTCGACGGAGATGATCTTTAGGTGTGATCTTTGACAAGTAAGCGAGAGACAAGAATAACATTATGCCCATGCATAACAAAGGTCATGCATGCCTTTCTCCTTGCATCCTTTGGCTTTCCACTAGCTCGGCCACAACAGTGTCTCAGTCACTGTCAAACTTAACAACACCACCCATTTCTCCATTCATAATGATAACACTATTGCATCTAAACTTGGTCTTTGAAAACGCACCTTGAATATTACTTGTATTAAACTTTATTTTTCAAAAAGAAGACCTAAAATGGCTTTCAATTCATTAGTTGAGTAGTCATTTACTATGTGGTATTTACCTATTCCAGAGAATTATAAAGAATGTCTCCACATAAACAAATCTCCAAATTAAAAAAAAAAACGCCTTTTGAAGAAAGAACATCACGTGCTCGAAACGCGTTTTTTTTTCAATAAACTTTCTTTACATGGAGAGTGCGAGAGTATAATTCTCAGTAATAAAAAGATTTTGGATTTGACAAGCGAAATACGATTTCACTTCCATATAATCCGTCTTATAACATTCCAGATATATTTGTATGCGTCGATAATGCAGTCATAAAAGTAACAAAAGGAAAAATATAACAATTGAGTTGACCTGTACTTCAAATTTGACGTATTGATTTTAAAAGTGGTTTGATTAGTTTCCTTCTTGAGTAAAAGCTTGAAACATACTTAAAGAAAACATCAGATAACCAGCAAACATTATTCTATCAGACATGATGCACTTGAAATAAAACATTTCACTTTAATAATAAAATCTCTCAAAAGTTAACTGCACTTTTAACACAAATCTAAACAAAATTTTCAAAAAATGTCTGAGTGTAAAATCTTGAAGTTTGACTACTTTCTACACCAAGTTCTTTAGGACTTTCAACATTTCAGCATTACACCCGTACTCGGTTTTGTGAGTCGAGCGATCACTAAGTTCTAGTTCCAGCATAATTCGTATCTTAACAGACAACAAATAATATATTAAATCCATTAACTCAGCAGTAAAACGTATAAATTCATTAATTACAAAGCGGAGCATTGCAATGACCATCTAATGTAAAAATGGCCATCGGAGCATATTACGAAACTAAGAAACTAATTGACTAGGCCACGGTAACACTCGTACAAGATATACTGGGTCTGCCTGGATTTCGGCTAAGTGTAAAGGTTTAACTTTAAATAAAAAAGCATAGAGTAAGACATGTAGACAATTGTAGTCTCACAGATAGGCAGATGGGTTCGAGCTGTAACCTCACGAGGGCCAAACAATTACTGTAGTATAGAAGAGAAACATAAACAGTAGAAATGTGTGCAATTCTTCAGTCAGTGTGAGTGGAATAACAAAGAACCTAATAAAGCACCTTCACTACCTCTAGCGTCAGCCTACTATACTATAGCTTCACCTATTATTGAGGAGATATAGATGAGGTCACCTATTATTGAATTTTATCAACACGTGCACCAACTTATCAGATTTTTATTAAAAATGTCCACTTCCTAAAGAAGAATGTTTCTCGAAAAACTTTCAAGATATTGAGGAAACAATCTTCTTACAGAAATACAATTCCTCAGTGGAAAATTTAATTTGCACCCAACTTCTTAATGGGCTTATCTACACAGTTCAAACTGTCGCTGAACGTCGAAAACTAAACATTATTACCATACCGGTAACAGTTTAAAAGTACGTTCCCTAGAACATCTAAATATTTGTTTACCTTGTTTTAGACTCATCGATGAGCAGACAATTTTGAAGAACTTGTTTTTGTTTCCCTTTACAAGAATAGGACAGAAACTGGTTACAGAACCATGAAAAAATTAAACGAATGTTTACAAAATATTATGCATGAGAAAAAAAGGTAAATCAATTAAAATAAGATTACAAATGTAATTGCAAAATATAAATGTACCTCTCTTGAACGAAAGACGAACACACTTCACTTCTTTACAAGGTGTTCTACAATTATAAACAAAACTAAAGAGAGATCAAAATTATTTACTATAAGTAAATCTTCAAGAGTTACACAAGCAGTTAAGAGTAATACTGCTACATAAGTAAATACAAATTAGGAAGATGCAATGAATACAAACACCCACGAGATGCACAAGTAAATGAAATAATCAGGAAAAGCATGCAAGGGATATACCTGACAAAAGACTCGACAACGTTGTGGTTAAGCTTGTCAATAGTCTTAGTGCTGGCACGAGATATTTCAGCGAAAAAAGTAGGAACTCTTGCCTTGAGAATAGACTTGTGAGCGTGAATCTTAGCGGAGTTGGAGACGATTTCGACGTCAGAGTACAGGCGCTCTGAGTAGATCCTGCAACCACCAGCACTCACCATCACCAATACCTGAGCGACTTGGACAGCAATGTGGCACAAAACGCAAGAGATACACATCTCATATACCACACCTGAGCGACTTGGACAGCAATGTGGCACAAAACGCAAGAGGTACACATCTCATATACCACACCTGAGCGACTTGGACAGCAATGTGGCACAAAACGCAAGAGATACACATCTCATATACCACACCTGAGCGACTTGGACAGCAATGTGGCACAAAACGCAAGAGGTACACATCTCATATACCACACCTGAGCGACTTGGACAGCAATGTGGCACAAAACGCAAGAGGTACACATCTCATATACCACACCTGAGCGACTTGGACAGCAATGTGGCACAAAACGCAAGAGGAACACATCTCATAATACCACACCTAAGCAACTTGGGACGAAAATATATTACCACCAAATATACTAGTCTCATTGACAGCAATATTGACCCTACACTCTATCGGCATAAAGGTTACAACCGTCAACACTAGTGTGTCTTGGATATAGAAATATGGCACAAGTCTTTAGAAATACTTTAAATACAACTTTCAAACACAAACAAAATGGAGAATTCTCTAGGAAACAAATTAAGCTTAATTCTTGGAAAACAATATGACAAAACACTAGGGCTATAAATCTCACCATTGTCAAAATCAAAGAATATTCGTCAGCAATATGGGACAGCTACAGAAAGGTATGAAACTGTTAACCACGAACATTGGAGCGTTTTGTAAACAAATATGGTACAAGTTGCTAAAGGTTTAAATCTACCATACAAACATCACAGTGTCTGAGTCAGCTATCTGGCACAGCAATTAGAGGAAGACGGATCATCGTCACCAACACCAGAGTGCACTGGACAGAAATATGCACGACTCCCAAAAGGTAACATTAGAGTGTCTTGGAGAGAAATAGGAGGCAATCTACTGAAGCCATACATCACTTTGCTATAACGAGACTTATGCCTTTGTCATTATCATCATCGTTTCGAAAGGTATCTCATCAACACAAACACCAGAGTGTGTCAGACATGAATATGGCACAACTCACGAGAAGTATCTACCATACTACCACTAACATCTAAGTACCTTGGACAGAAATATGACCAACCCACTAGGGGTATATACCACCAACACCCAGAGAATCTCAAACAGAAATATAGCGCATTTGCTGAGAAGTATACATTTTATCATCACCAACACCAAAGTTGTTTGTACAGAAATAGGTACACCTCGCTTGGAGTATACATCACACCACCACCAACAACTGAGAGTTTGGACAAAAACATGACACAAAGAGTTACAGATGAAAATCTTACCACCACCAACACTAGTGTATCTTAGAACACGTAAAAGCTGGTACATATCTAAAAGATATATTTAAACAGCTTTTGTATACAAACAGATATTGAAATGAATGCTGGAGGAATCTATTTCTCTCAGAACTATAAGCTTATAACCTATAAAGGCTTATAGGTTAAGCCTTTCACCAACATCAAGAGACCCCAATACACTCTTGATACAAATGAACACTCAGTTACCAATCACCACAATATTAGTAATTTTGTAAAGCGCTCTTAAAGCTTTCCTTTAGAAGTGATCTGATTAAGAGGTAAAAGTATAAACAGATTTTCTGAGAAAATTATTATTATACCTTTCTTTTAAACAGATCACTTAGACGATAGATGTCGAAAAATGAACAACTTGCAGATTTTCAAGAATTTTACAGTTAATATATTCTAAAACATTTTATAGCCAATGGTATTCGTAATAACAAGGAGAATATCATTTAGCCTGCAATGATGTACCATAACAATAAAGTAATCAAGAATATATGTATAGATTGGGACCATCACTTACTATTTGTGGATGATTGGAATGAGGTAGATGAAAAGTATCTCAAACATGTTTATCCTACTATGTAGGATAAAGTATTAAAAGAAAGTAGGGAAAGCCTCATAGAAAACTTATTAAATGCTTTAAATTAGTGAATAACATGCGAAAAAAGACTACTACACATTGCATTTGCCAAATCTGGTAGAAATATGAAATATTGTTTTTTAAAAATTTAATTTCTTAGTTTTCTAATTTTAAATTTTACCATAATTTTTTTTTATAATTCATTGATCATGAAAGCACAATCGTTTTAAAATTTAGAAATAAAGATATCACAAACACCACAATAATTTACTACATATTTAAAATGAAAAGAAAAGTACAATTGAAAAACAGAACATCAGTGTTCCCACAAATGGAAAAATTTTACATAATTTATACAAAAGTATTTTAAATAACTTTATTAACTAATTAGTTTCAATGTATTAGTTTCCATGTATGGAAAGTGTTAACTTTTTGAGAGTTACTAGATAAATCAAATATAAAATACCTCTTTATGAAATTAGCAAAGTTCAAGCCCCGAGATCCAAACATGAATGAGCTTAAATAATAAAAATCTAAAGAAAAATAATATGATATCCTTTTAAAATCATTTTCTGCATTAGTTTGGCCATAACTATATTCAAGTGATTAGATACTTCCTTTTGGAAAGCCTTCCTTTTTGCTATTAATATCATTCTACGCATGTTTTCACTCTTGTCTTTTAATGTCAATTAAAAATGATCAAACTACATAACTGTGACATGAGCATCTTATGTCGAGTAACTTATCGTTCAGCTTTACTACTTTAAGATGTTTGTGGATCATTCTACCACCTATAACTTGCACCACAGTTAAATCAAATATATACCTGGATTAATTTCAAATAAATATCATCCTTTTCTTCAACCAAATAAGTTAATACAGTTTTATTTATAGTTTCCTTACCTGCTAATATCCTGTTTTAGTTGTTTTTGTAATTTTTTCTTGAGATCATAAAGTTCATTATTTGCCCTTTCTTGGAATAGCGAGGTCGAGGGAAAAATGCCACTCTTCTGTGCCATCAGTCATGGCTATCTCTTAACAAAGTATACAGACGTACAACCTGTTTAAACAAGTCATTTTATACACTTAAGACAATTCTTGTTAAAGTTCCAAAAACAATTTATAATTTACAAACCTAAACTATAAATAACAACAAGGAGGCATTGGAGAAATCTCTGCACAAAAATAAAATATATTTCTCTATGAAACACAATTAATTACTATGTCAATTAAATTGTCATCTATTATGTTATTATTAATTTCATTAATTACATTTCAATGAAAGAGTTCAATTTAATTAAATTGAATTAAAACAATGTAACTGCAAATTATATTTAAAAACTGGTACAGAAATTTAAACTACTAACTATTTTGACATCCAATTCTCGTATATACTTAAATCTGAAATTTTAAAGCCAATGGTAATGAAATCAGAATTACTTACTCATAAAAGAATGTAATTAGTCAAGTTAGTAATATCCTACAGCTAAAGTTAAAAGTTACAAGGTGGGTAGTGTTGACATTTGAGATAACACACTGCGCAGGTCAAAGTATTCAGTGTTGGAGGACACCTTATCACTACTGTATTGAACCATCCATGCTCTTGTTATGAAAGTTTTTTTTTTTATTATTGTTCTCTTATATGAATAGAAGAATGTTACATCCTTAAATATTTCTAATGTTTATTAATTCTTACACATTCATGCAGCTATTTGTTGGGATGGAAAGTAATTAGATTTCACTTAAGGTTGAATATCTTCAACTTTCTACCATCTGACATTTAAGTAGGCTCTTTTAGAAAGTGTAATTCATTATAATTTTTCCTCAAAATGATAAATTTCTTCCTGAGGGAAGAATGTTATTCTGAAAATTCAATTTTTTAAAACTGAAGTAATTTGGTATGGCATTTTTATTTATGACTTCGACGTTTCAATATTTAGCAGTTCTTTAAAAACCAAAAGTTTGTATTTCCAATATTAATTATAATTTTAAATTTTATAATCGATATTACATTACAGTTAAGAATTCAAATTTCATTAGTTATTTGGTGTTCAAAATATTCATTGTGTCAACTAAAACAAAAAATCTGGAGTGGCCTACACTCAACTTTACTATAAGTAAACTTAATATCAACCTTCTTGGGTATATAATATATAATATCCCATTTAGGCATAATATATGTGTCTAAATGGGAGAAGTCTTTCATTCATGGAGGTAATACAGATAGTGACTGCTCCACATATCAATCAGCACACTAATATATGTGCTTATTTATGTATCACACCACTGATACATAAAATACCATTAGTATAACTACAGCAGTAATAACATTTTTGAAAAGCAAGAGTATAGATTTCGTATTACGAAATAAACTCTACAGGAGAACATGGCTTTTGTTCCAATAGCCATTGCATGACCTACATAGTTTATCTGACCTACTTCTACATAGAAGATTTAAAACAAAGTTTCCAATTTAAAACTTGAAAATATTCCTATTTTGCCTGAAAAATGCCAGAAACATGTAAGAAAAATGTCGTTTTAATGATTTTTAATTTAAGATGTAGGATCATTTAATTTATTATTACTTTACTCTAAGTGGAGTATAGTAGTGATCGTGAAAAAATTTGATATCGTGATTTTTACGGAATTATATGTTTCGAGGTCCCAGAAGTCGTTTATGAAGTTTTTTTGATGATATCTGTGTGTGGGGAGTATGTATCCAATGTTTGTGGCCATGCATCGGCCCAGAATCTTTGATGGATCAAATTGATATTTTACACAAAAATGGGCCTCATAGTATAGATATGCACTATTGTTTGGGAGCGATTATGCAGGATGGAAAAAAAACATCAAAGATTCTGGAACCTGGCATGACCACAAACTTTGGATACATACTCACACACACGCGCACAGACATCATCGAAAAAAACTTCATAAAACGACTTCTAAAACCTCAAAACGTAATTCCAGCAAAACCTCGAGATTAATTTTTTTCACGATCACTATACTTTACTTATAGTAAACTAAATTGAATCATTGTTCTATAATATATAATAATCTGCCAAGTTACTGAAGAACGAACATAATCTATATATAAATTCTCTTCGTGGCTCTGTATGTATGTATGTATGTATGTATGTATGTTTGTACCTTATGCATTCGGCCTACAATGGACCTTTTTCAAAAATTCTTTTGCAAGGCACTTTCTATAGGACTTGGGGAGGTTTTAGGCTATTAAACTCTGGGGGGCAGCTTAACCCCAGCCCCCTAGGGCCCAAAAACCTCAAAAATTTGCCAATTTTTAGTTTTTGCATTTTTTCTCAAGAAATATGGCGTCTACGGCCTTAATGCATAAAATATGAAATATTGGGAATAAAAATCGAACTCAATGTTATTTAATGATTTTTTGCTCTAGGATGCTTCTTTCATAGCCTAGGTACCACTATTCTCCTGAAAATGTTAAAAAACGTCCAAGGGACTGTAGATCATGAATGAAGAATCGTAAGACAAAAATGCATAAAATAATATTGAACCCAATTTTCATTTCGATCATTTCATATTTTATACTTAAAACTTCTAGACCCGGGCAACGCCGGGTATTTCTGCTTGTACCTGTAATTTAGAGTGTAAATATTTTCTCTTCCAATATTTAAACTCATGACATTTTTATTATAAAATATTCAGATAGAAAAAATATTTAATCCGAAATTTATGTTTTCTAAAATCACCAGAAGAATGAATTAAAACTAGAACTCGTTTTAGCATAAGGTTGAATAAGAAACCCCTTTGCTATATGTTTTAATATTAAATAAAATCAAAAGCTTTTTTCACTTCCCCAAAAACTATATATCTGTCAAATATTATTCAGATTTGTCAAGCAGGTCAACTTGTGGAATGTTTTCAAAGTTATAGATAGACACCCACTCCGTCCTACAAAGGAAAACACCCGTCAAAAATAGATATATTGTATCTTGAAACGTGTAAGGTCGTAAGGATCTCAAAACATACTTCTCTCTCCACTATATTTGAAAGACCAACGAAAAAATGGTCATGTGCGAAGTCAAAAATCATTCTTTAAATGTACTGGTTCAAAAATAGTTTCATGTCACCAAACATATGTTCCGTATTTAAAATGATCATATTACTATCACCCAGCAAGGGCTTCGTACTCGTGAAAAATAATAATATAAGGTTGACAGTTTTTTTTTTAAATTATGGTACCTTGTTTTATCATTTCCGTATAGAAGATGGTATGGCTACACTACTATGAATCGGAATTTGCTAAATCTACTAAAGGATCAAAAATAAACGAATATAATTCATACTAATAGGTGAAAGGTTATCTAAATGCAATACTTTAGAAAAGAAAGTTTTTAATAAATTTACTATTAATCCGATAATATGACTTGACCATAACTAAAGTGGGTGGTAAAAACAAGTGAACTGAACTTGTTCCACTAAAGAACAGAACTAAAGATGAAAGCCTATAAATACGAATGTTAGAAACATTAGCTTGCAGTTCTCAATTTAACTAATAGAATAAAGTTTGATAATGAAACATTATCAATAACAAGAAACCGAAAGAAAATATAATGAATATTGCTCGGTAAGAACACCTGCATGATCGGTAATGACGGATGATCAAAATGTAAATAAAAAAGAAACACAATTTTACATCATTAAAGTTTTTTTCGATTTCAAGTGATATGTGGCATCATAAAAAACAATGTTTTTAATAAAAGTTGTTTTGTTTTAAAAGTTTGATTTTTAAATTTGCTAAAGAATTCTTGAGTGATTCCAAATTGCCACAATTCAAATCTTGTAATAGTATATAGCTGTTGTGTATAAATATATATAATAGCCATAGTAATGTGCAAGGAGTTATTATCTAATTTATAATATTGATTAAATCATTTAATTTAACTGGTCTTCCAGAAAATTTTACTTCCATGTTTACTTACATTTTAAAATTTTTAAGATTAAAAATTACATTTAAACTTACATTTAAGAATTTTAAGTTTTACTTACATTTTACATTGCATGTACACAATTAAACAAAATCTCAATTGATAAACTTAATTAGAATTGAAGCCAGATTTCCAAAAAAAAAATCGTTTTATTAAATTTGTTGTTTTCATTCGACCGGGTCTTATGACCATCCCTCAATGATAATACTCAAAGATCATTTTCAAAACTGAAAATAAATACAAACTATTTATGAGTGTTTCAGTGACTCAGTTCAGTATATCCTACAAGAACTTAATACAAAAACTGTAAAGATATTAATATCAAAGCGAAGTTGATGTAAGAGTTTCCTAACAACATGAGTCATGAAGTGAACTTAATTTCATGAACTTAATTAGGGAGTTTATTGAGTTTATATGATGTCATCCTAGACCTGGGGTGGGCAACCTCTACATGCGTGCCAAACTTGGCACGCCGATGACTTGTCTCTGCCACGCAAGAGCACAGGTTACCCTTAGCACAGATGCAAGCACATGTTACCCTAAGCACAGACAAAAAAAAAAACAACTACTTTCCTTGAGGTATAAGCTTTCATGCCATGACTTTATCTGAACGTCCTGGTGGTGAAGAGGTTTAAGCTCTACGAAGCTAAAGAGGTCTCAAGAAAAAGAAGTTGATCTTGTTGCCATAGTTACCTTCTTTTTTTAAAAGGTTAAATTATTTTTTCTTTTTTTTTATACTATGTTTTACAGCACTGAGGTAATTTATTATTTTTTCGATTAAAAAGTTCTTAAGAGATACCAAATATCTTCTACAAAAAAATGGTTGGCACGTGGAAAAAGTTTGTGTCAGAGACTTGGCTGATTTTGGTACGCACTCTCAAAAAGGTTGCCCACCCCTGTCCTAGACCTAATCCTCTCAGTATACCCTGCAGTGCGTCTTTTTAATACATTTTAATACTATAGACGTATGTATTATCATGTAATTTACTTAACCAAACAAATATTACATAAGGTATAGTCAAAACTAATACATTCTATCATGGCCTTTGATTCAAATAAAAGTCGTCGAGTAAACGATGTGAGGTAATGATGAATACTAATATAAAGCGCTTGTTCCATATGAAACACATAGAGGACTAGAGTCACAGAGGTCACGCGGACAGTAGTTTAGATGAACAAAACTTGCAACCTAGTATCCCAAGAGGAAAACAGTTGAACGATTCAGCTAAATGTTAAGTACCGGTTAATTGTTAGATGTTAAACTGATACAAATAAAGTTTAACAGTTGTCACTTTCATCTTTTGTTTGAAGTTAGATGGACCTAACTGGTCGATGGAAAGGCAATAGGACCAGTGGCGTAGTAACTATTTTTGCGCCCGGGGAGATCGTAAGATTTGCCACCCCGCTGGGCGTTGGTAAGCCGTTAACCTTTAAAATTCCAGAAAGTACTTAAAATATTTATTTTCATGGAATTACAATCACAGTTCTAATTTTAGACAGCTGTTAAGTCCCAGATTCTCATCTTATTACATTATCAAAGAAAACCAAAGTTTTTTAAAACAAAAACGTATAATTCAAAAAATAAAAAAATTGTTGAATTAAATTAATTGGCTACGCATACAAATATAATAAACTTTCAACACCTTAAAAAACTAGTTTTGAAAAATTTAAAATAAATTTATTTTTAATTTGCAAATTTTGCAGTAGAAAAATCCGTTTAAAAACAGTGTTATTCAAATGAAACATAAAAACAATTATGATCTTAAAAACTCATTTTGATATAAAATTTCAGGTATTTTTCTAGCTTTTTATAATTATAATTTTTTCCATTTGCTTACCCTCTCGAAATGCCCGCCCTGACACGTGCCGCCCGGGGCGGCCCCCCTCCCCCTCCCTTCTACGCCACTGAATAGAACCACTTTTGAAACATAGAGTGTTGCATGAGATGGTTTCAGAGCTGGAAAATTGCCATGAGGAGGATACAGCAGCTGATAGCAGTTTATTGTTTGTGGAAACTCTTTAATGACATGTACTTCCTTCTTACTAAGTACCTAAGGTTTCCTCTTCTGAGTTATACAACACGCAAGATTGTCTGCTAGCTAGAATGAATGCAGCTGTTTGATTGTTGCCATATCTCCATGTGTGTTGAAGCTGCATATGATTCCAATACAAAAGGAATGTATTTGAAAACCTTTCCATTGTTTGGGAAGAAATTTCATCCAATCCTGAGTTCTATCATTTGTGTATAATGAGAACTGGTTGACTTCTTCCTTAAACTGCCTCAAAGAACCACTTATGTGCGGATGATCTGAAGCAGGCTCGTACTCCATCATTTGTGTATAATGAGAACTGGTTGACTTCTTCCTTAAACTGCCTCAAAGAACCACTTATGTGCGGATGATCTGAAGCAGGCTCGTACTCCATCATTTGTGTATAATGAGAACTGGTTGACTTCTTCCTTAAACTGCCTCAAAGAACCACTTATGTGCGGATGATCTGAAGCAGGCTCGTACTCCATCATTTGTGTATAATGAGAACTGGTTGACTTCTTCCTTAAACTGCCTCAAAGAACCACTTATGTGCGGATGATCTGAAGCAGGCTCGTACTCCATCATTTGTGTATAATGAGAACTGGTTGACTTCTTCCTTAAACTGTCTCAAAGAACCACTTATGTGCGGATGATCTGAAGCAGGCTCGTACTCCATCATTTGTGTATAATGAGAACTGGTTGACTTCTTCCTTAAACTGCCTCAAAGAACCACTTATGTGCGGATGATCTGAAGCAGGCTCGTACTCCATAAAATAGTCTGTCAAACATTTTATTTCCACAGATAACATTTGATTTCCTCTATTTACGTCTAGGCAAATGTGAATAATTCTTTTAAACGCTAATTCAATGTCTGCTGTGTAATGTATAGCCAGGAAGATTCCTGTAATGATTTGAATTATTAAACATAATTTTAGAAGAGATCGAAAATTTCATCATAGCGAAATATTTGAAGGTGAAGGTAAGTCGAATAGGGATGAATTTGCAATTTTAATAATCAGCAGGTCACTGAAAAACGACGTTCCTTTCTTTTAAAGTTCAAAATTTGTTGGTGAGTTTTGACGTTCGAAGTAGTAATCTATCATATTTTCAGATTAAAAAACTGTTAAGGATACTTTGAGTCCTTGAGAGTGTAGATAGCACGATATTGATAGTTTTACGAAAGTCTAAGACAGCATTCAGGGCCAGGATTCACACTTAGAGCGTGACTCGAAAAGGATTAAGTTGTTTCAGAGTAGCAGTAAGGAGGTCATCCTTGGCTGTTTGCCATGCCAAAGGAATCGTCTGAAATACTCTTCACATCGCAATGCTATAGTTTGTGGATGCTATTCACCAAAGTAATGAAATTAGTTGAAAGTGTAGAACCATGGTGCATGACAAGAGTTTGCTACTAGTTCTATGACCACAAGCCATGATTACAGTATTTTCATAAACTTAGCAACATGGTATTGCAAAATAATGAGATCTTTGTGTTGCTGAAGTAATCTGCTTATAATTTAACTGGATCTATTAATCTTGAATAAACCCTTGAATGTCATGTTTTTAAATTAAATTACCAAAATGTATTGAGTGTCCCTATTCAATTTCAGTACAAGTTAAAGAGTAGGCTCTTACTCATTTTAATAACTGAATTTAATTAAGGTTGTTCTGAAGCTGAAGTACTTTAGTTTAACGACAATGCAGACCTTGTCTTAAAAACAAATGTTTAGTCTTCTCTCTTGCCACTAGATGGCAGAAGCGTCTCGTTTGGTCATAGTGGAATGCATATCATTCCATTTGACCACACTGCTGCTCTAATAGCTTCCTTTTTTTGATAATTTAAAAATTAAAATCTGATATACTGTGAGCATTGTTTAAAGTATTGTTCTAGGTAATATATTTTTGTAATATAACTTTATTTGTATAGAGTAATCATATCAAGTTGTGATTAAAAACATAAAAGTAGCAAGTTTATTCATATTTGGAAACTATAAATGAAGTACCCCACATACACTACATTTGGAACATGTACTATTTTTCAGGTTTGTCTAAAATAGAAATCATTACATTGGTAGAACTTATTAATAAATTATAGATTGAAATATGATAATGTTTAAGAAATAAACCTCTGTTTGTCGTGAAGAAATGAGAATGGGCTATAAGAAACAAGGCTTAAAAGAGCAGATCATGTTTACAATTCTCAGAACTAGACCATTCAAAATAGTTGAATGACTGCATTAAAGCACAAGGGAGAGACAGCATATTTATTAATATTTTAGGCTTATTTGAATAATTGAACATTTTTTCGACAGTTAGGAATTTGCTCATAAAGATAAAAGTCACTGATTTGTAGTTACATAAAACTGAAGACTTATTATCTGATGCAAAATTATAACTACTATTGAATACAGTGAATGATTATTAATGTTAGTTTAGTCCAGCACTGAAGGGAGGCTATGACTGAAGTGATGATGGTGTACCCGATGGTGTTCCTTTTCTCTTCACCTTGTCTTTTCTCTTTAAAGACCTCTTCTATCGTGATAGAGAATACGGCCATGGGTAAAGTAATAATATGTGTCTTCTTTCCTTCGTTAGAAAACGAATTAAGGTCTTTCTGAATATTGCTGATATTGAATGAACACATCATTCAAAAAGATATTTGTAGATATTATGGTTAAACGGCAAGGGCTATACAAATAGGAAAAAAACAAGTAATGCCAACTTTTTTACAAAATTACTTATCTTGTAATCAATTTATTTAAATGTAATGATAAACGTAATGTTATATTTATTTTTTTAGATTAAAGATTCAGTTTTATATGAATTTGTTTTCTAATGAAGTCAGATACACTGACAGTAATGATTTATTTCCTTGAGTAAAACAACAATGGCATGAATCAATAAATAATTATTATGGCAAATATAACGCGGCTAAAGATAAGTCAGTCTCGCAACTTTCAGCCAGACAGACAGGTGAACCTGAAGTGAATTTGAAAAGAGCCAAAATAAATGTGAACTTCTACGATCAACTAACGTAGAAATTACCAATATTCTGCTTCGTTGATTAGTATCCCACTCGCGGCCGCTAAGATCCACATTAGGAGGGGTTGATCACCCTACGAGGAATCACTGCAAAAAACATTACAATAAAACATTGTTTATTTGTGTATTATTCTTTTTAATATAAGTATGTATGGTTATCTAAAAGTACGGTAGTTAACACCATTTGAGGTTATTCTACGTAAAATACGACCGGGACAAAAACAATGAATCTGTACCTGAGACGCTCCGGTCTAAGAAACCGAGACTCTTTATTATTCTGGTCTACGATATTATGTTTATTGGTTTAGTCATCTTTTTTTGTTGTTTTTATCTAAATGATGTAAGAGCTTTGATAACTATTATAAACAACCTGTGATTATCAAATCTGACTATATTAATCTCGACAAGAATCAGTTTCTGATTTTTTACGCAACGTCTCCAAGCAGACTGGGTGTGAACTCATTATAACCTACGCCCAATTCACTTGATTGGAAACCTGAAGCCACATTACCTTCCGTCTAATGAGACTCCTAGGGTAGTTATTGTCTCGCCCACAGTGGGAATCACATTGATTGATTTCCACCTGATTTCTTGACGACATGCAAATATGACTAATGGGAAAGAGAATCAAAGTGTTGATAGAAAGGAGGGTGTATTTCTTCCTTCTGTCCTAAACAATCCAAGTCATTTCAAGATAAATACACGACGCCATTTCAACCTTTCATGCTAATTACCAATGGGAATCTGTGGCCATTGAAAGAGCGAGTTACTTCCTTTTCCCTTGACAATGTATGGCTGCATCGCTATCTTCTCCTTGGAGGCTGTGAAATCAATATTGAGAACTTAGTAAAACATTTATCTTTTAGCCTAAATGTATCTCAATTTGCATTTAAAAGTCTAAACAAAGACCTTAAAATTGTAGTAAGTAGTCTTAAATTGCAAATAAGTTGTCTATTTATTATATGCTAGAAGAAAATCTATTAATCAGATCGGTATTGAGGGAGTGAGTTAAATCATAAATAAACCAGAAGACAGGAAATATTAACTCCCCCCCCCCCCCCCCCCCCCTATGGGCCTCACCTGTCGTGGTGGCTTAACACGGCTGGAGGGTTTTCCTCAAGACGTGAACTAAGAAAGGCACAACTGGGTGGAGGGTTAGACTGGGCCGGGGGTGGAATGTCAGCTCGTTCGCGCGCTAGCTTGTGTGGTAGTCTACCCTTATTAGTCAGATGGGGCTAACACCTATCTTTTTCAAGACTTCTCTTGCGGGGTTTGGTGGGGTAACTGTGTCCCTCGGCTAGATAGGTATACACGGCGTGCCCTCATCTGTGGGATTGTTGGTGCTTTCGCCCTAGTGCGAGTAAAGCCTGGCTTTGTCAAGACTTCTTTCTTATTGTGGTAGCACAACAGCTGCTTTAGCAGCTCCCTTGGGATTCTCGATCTTAGACTAGCGTCTGAGTGTTGAAAGTCCGATCAGTTGCCCACTGGTTTTGGAGCTGGTTCCTAAACACCTCTTTCTCTTCTTCTGGCTTGCACCTGTTTTCTTTTAACCTTTTTCTCGCCCCTCAGTAATAGTCGTCAACTTTGTTTGCTTATCAAATTCAAATTACAAAACACTAGCTCAGAGTAAAATGGATTTTTATGATTTTTGATAAAGGGAAAGAAAAGTGTTTTAAAAACAGCATTTCATAAAATACCCAGAATAATAATTTTAAAAAAGGCCAAGTATGTGAAACATAATCCTGAAAACATTCTTTAAAAAAAATAAATAAGAAATGAAATCATTCTACAGTTTTATTAAGATAAAAAATTATCTTAAAAACATTTTTTTCACATGTTTCTGAAAATTGTCAGACAAAATAGGAATATTTTTAAGTTTAAATGGGATCCTTCGTCTTAAATCTTCAATGTAGAAGAAGGTCAGATAAACTATGTAAGAGATCCACTGGCTATTGGAACAAAAACCGTGTTCTCTGGAACAAACGTCTTCACTCTAGCTTTTCTACGATGTTATTACTGCTGTAGTTATACTAATGGTATTGTATGCATCAGTGGTGTGATACACAAATATAAGCACATATATTAGTGTGCTTATTGATGTGTGGACCAGTCAATATCTGTTCTATCTCCAGGAATGAAAAGACCTTATAGGAAGACCTTATAATGAAAATATCTCTCTTATAGATATTTATATTATGACTAAATGGGTCATTATCTTTATAAATAAAATAATGATTTTGTCTGTACATTGCTTAGAACTGACTCATTTCAAGTTTTCTTTACGTTTCATACATTGGAGAAACCGAATCCACCCTTAGAAAAATTTCTGTCGGTTTGTCTGTTTGTCGGTTTGTCCGCAAAACTTTGTCACAGGTAAACTCAGCTACCATAAGACATATAAAGCTGAAACTTTTACAGTAGATTTGTGTAGGTCTAACTTAAAATATAGGCTATGAATTGATTGGAAATTCAACGTAGAAGTGAAGTTATGGACGTTTAACGCAAAAATGTTTGTCACAAGTAAACTCAGCCACCATAAGACATAGCGAGCTGAAACATTGACACTGGATTTGTGTGTGCCTAACTTAAAATATGGGCTCTAAATAGATTATTAATTCAGTACAGAAGCGAAGTTATGGGGCTTTTAGCTGTATTTTCCTAACTTCACAGACAAGTTTGTTTTGAAAATACACAGGTGTGGCAAGTAGGTATTGTTAGTTGATTTTAATTTCAATTGAGCACATGAATATATTGCGTATTTGACATCATTGAAATGGTGTTTCACAGAGTTAAGGATGTACTATCTATTGAGAATAAATGTTTTGTAAACGAGCAATTCTCAGCCCTTAATATGAACAGGCATGAGAAATCAACAAACAAGTTCTTACGCTATATGAAGCCGAGGAAAGAACTTACAAGTCAGTAAACAGATTGGATTAGTGATGAAGAAGCAGTTCATTATCTAATTGAATTTCTTGACTCTGAATTTATTTCTCCTGGACTGCCTGCTCATGAGTAAAAACTTAAAGTAGGAGCACCAATGATGCTGCAATTTATAGCAGTAACAAATTTCATGTTACGAAACATGAGTGACCCAAAAACTGTGCAACGGGACACGACTCTGAGTTCGTGCTCTACACAGATATGCCATAGAGGCGGACATAATGACTGGATGTGGTATTGGGGAGTCTTCCGAACCACTGTCTGTTTCCATTCAAATGATTGCAAAGTCCCGTCAGAGTCTATTTCGCAATGACGTTAACTAAGTCGCAAAGGGAGACTTTATCTAACGCAGGAATTCAAGTTAGCGAAACCAAGTTTTTCTCACATGGTCAACTGTAGTTTACTTGCTCAATAGTCAGAGGTTTCAACTGATTGTTCTTCCATGAACCTGAAGGACAGACAGCTAATGTAGTGTATACAGAGGCATTTGTTTAACACTGTACTAATAATGGTGTTTTCTACTATTCTATAATTTCTAAGTATAGTATTAGTATAATACTATAATTGATATGTTGGAATACCAAGTATAATAGAATTTTTGATTCCGTCAAAGACGGGTACATTTGCTAGTATATTATATACCCAAGAAGTTTGATATTATGTTTACTTACAGTAAAATAAAGGAATCCAGTTTTTATTTATTACTAACGCAGTAATCCAATATTTTACTCAGTTCATGATATGATTGTATCATACCGGTTTTTAGATATATTCCTATTTCTAGGTCCGACAGGGGTATGATCCCTTGAAATAGTAAAAGAAAAGGATCTTATTTCACTTTAGAGTGATATTCACTAATTACCATTATTTTCATGTGGAGAACAGTGTGATGCTGAAGAGAGGTTGGGAAAACCGCGCGTGTGTTGTAGGTACGAGTATATCGACGACCACGTAGCTTTTCAAAGAAACTATGCCAACGCCAATGATTTAAAAATGCATTTCTTAAGAATCATGCTTAAAGTTGACACTAGAAAAATAATTTACTTCACCTTTCTAATCATCAGTAAATATCACATTATAACTCCTTGCATGGCTGGTGAGTTAATGGAATTATTTTTTTCAAAATTACTGATTTAATTAATAATGTAAAGGAATTAAATTAATTTATAATTAAGATATTAAGTAAAAAAGGATTACACAACTAATTATATGACTTAGTTATTATATATATACTTTATAATTTATGATCAAACCACAATATGAAATGGGAAAACATGACTTAGAATAAAATACAGATGATAAAATAATTACTTATAAAAATATAATGTAAAATATAGTGTTCTCAGTAAGATTTTAAATAAATAGTAACGTCATTTTAAACGTATTATTATTTGTTTGGTTTTTACAATACGTATTGAAATTATAATAATTAACTATGTAAAAAGTACTATGTAAATTTGCAACATATTGAATATGAATTCAAAATATTAATATATGACTCAAGTCTTAATGATTAGTCATTGTGATTCATTCGATTATTTTATACGGCTGTGACAAAGGTTACATTTTCGTGAATATTATCAAAATAGAGATAACTGCATTAAAAAGAAACAGTGAATTAACTTTATAATTTATTTACTTTTAACCATGTTGAGTAAACATTGATACAAATCTTTTAAAATATAAAACATTATTATTGACCTACCTGGTAAGTTAATTACTAGGTTCCACTAGTATATTTTATTTTTCCATTTTTTTCTTTTACAATAAAATACCTATTTACAAATGTTTATTTAAAATTAATTTCGATTAATTCCCTGTTATTGCATCAACACTGGCTTGATTAAGAGCTCTTTTATATTGTTTTAAATCATCATGGCGTCATTCGTGGTTTTTTTGTAGCTCTAAGTGTTAGTTTTTTTAATCGGAGTTTAAAAAAGTGGTTATATATTGAAGTTTAAAAGATATTTTATTAATTAGATTACTAAGTAATGAACACGTATGATTTTTTGTTGTTATTCGTATAAGTGTTTGAAAAGAAAGAAGAAAAGAATAAAAACATCTGAACATCAAAGAGGAGGTTAGTACACAATTTAAAATAATCTTTTGTTTTCCTTACTACATTGCGTTAAATCATTACTAATTAACGAATTCAAACAAAACTATTAAGAAATAATAAAAAATACTACATTAGAGGAATGCAAAAAAACAGAAAATGAAACACATCTTTACTAATTAGCATAACAATTATATAACGCCACTAAAACATTCAAAAACTTTTAAATTAATTCATTTAAATTAATATACATTTAAAGTGTAATTTAAAAGAAGTTATTCCTAAAAAAAATAATGCAATTAACCTTCAGTTAATTATTTTTTTCTTTAGAATATTATATAATTAAGTGGTTTTCTTTATATCTATAACAATAGATGCAATTCAAATATAATCTTTTAATTAAGAAAAAAGAAGAAAATGACAATATTAACAATTATATTTATAGAAAGAAATATCACAAATATTAGGGAAAATATGTTATAATATCACTAATGATTCAGTTTTTTATGAAGTTTTAAATTTTATATTGTTTAAAACTTTGTATATCAAAATGTAAAATAATTTTAACATAGCATAACATAATAGTTGTTAATCAATAACAGATAATGAATATAACTTTGTTTTTTATCTATGTTTCAATGCAAACATTAAGAAACTGTTATTTTAAACCATTTTTTGTTTTAATAATCTACTTTTAATAATCTAGCTTGAATCTGTTTTTTAAATTCATCTAATTTAAATTGATTATATCTTGAAAATAGTTATTAAATAATTATTAAACTCATTACTGCTTTTAATTTAATTATTGATGAATACAGTTATTAACTTAAACATTATTTACAAATTCTGAACCTTTTTATGTAGTAATTCCTTAGGTTTCTTATATACATTATGCTAGGAGGCATATATTATACTACTTATTTTACTAACTTTTAGTATATTATACTACCCTTTCTTTGACGCATATTTTACAAAAATTGAGAAATGATATGTTTTATTCCAAAATATTATTAGAGCTTAAAGAATTTTTCGAAAATATTATTATTAGTGCAGCCCATAGCTGTCACTAGATGTTGAGTTTCTTTTACAGCTTTAGATTCCGAGCTCAAATTTTATTTTATTCTGGGAATACTTGTTAGCAAAGTTGAGTGTAGACCCTCCAGATTTTTTCATTATAAATTGGAATAATTTCCCTCCAGCTTTCAGAATATATTAATCTTTTTTAAATACAATTGTACAAAGTGTAGGGCTTTTTTACCACTTTCCGGTAAATTTCTAATAAAGGAATACAAAATTATATTAATATTTGGGCTTCTGTCTTTCATTTTGTTTAGCTCGGTATTGTTATCTCGGTGGTTGATGATGGTAAATTACTCCAGTTTATTTGTAAACCAGATATTCTTGGGTTAGCTCCTATTATTGATAGTTCAGATGTTGAGTAATTGTCTCTATTTTGTGAGTTGAGATCTAATTCCCTAATAAATGAGCAAGGTCAGGGTATTCGTCCTGCTTCCTTTGATGATGATTGACCTGATGTTGGGTAATGTTTGCCTGTAATGAGCCTGCCTTTGCTCGACACTTCCTTCACTAGGGTCACAGAGGACTTTGATTGATATCAGGAATGCACTTTAGGAAGTTTCCTCTGCATGCAATGCTACACTTTGACTTTAAAATGACTGAGACTTTCGGTTCCATCTTTTAATCTGTTAAGTCCTGTTTCGACCTCTATTACCCCACGTATAGTCTTAGTTCCACCTGGGGACTAATGCTTTGTTGCCTAATTGCACTTTTAAGAACTGCACTCTTAGCTCTATTTAGAATGATTTGAGTAAAAGATAATGCATCTTTATTGATATCTCTGGTAGCATGTTCCCTCTAAGCTGCACGCATGCGCAATCCCGCACTGCCAACACATTCTCGGTGCACAATCTATCCAGTCCATACAAAAATCAACATAAACGTCATTGTGCAAAATATTAATATTTTTAATGTGAGCAAAATGTTATGTCTGAAAGGTTTATATGTCTCATATCTTCCAGAAGAAGACCCTCAGCCAGGTCAAAGTAGGACTCTCACATATAACATCTACACATTCAATTTTCCCAATTTTTACCTTTTTTTTTAGCGGTGATGTTGCTCACAATGGTCCTCAATTTGCTCAGGGAGCTTATGTGTGTAAGCCCAGATACGTGAAAAATTAGAGGGAACATTGTCTGGTAGTATAGGGTAGTTACAATTACTTATTTTCAAGTATAAATTATTCTAATTAGTTCCTGATGTTGACTACCATTCTAATTTATACAATTAGTTTACATTTAAAGAAATTCTTATTTTTATTTCTCAGATATTAATAAAATCTTGAATAAAAGAGACCTCCATTCACTGATCCTAAACATTTTTCAAATGTTAAAAATTGTTATTAATTTTTACTCATTATTTGAAAAATGCTTCTAGATGTTTTAATTAATTAAAATAAATTAAATTAATAAATTTATTATTAATGCACTTGATAATATGTTGATTATAGTTGGTTTGTGGTAGATTACCCCTGATTTTTATGTTATTACAAATAGAGAAGGTATGGTGATCATTAAAAAAATAATTTTGAGATTTTTAGAGATTTACACGCATTGAGGTATTGAGGTCAGATTTGATTGTTTTTATTTATGATACCCTGATGTTATGGGTGGCTGGTTAGGTATGTATCTAACATGTTGTAATTACTCTGAAGACGCACAGTTTAAGACATCTAAATAATGTTCGGCATATAAACTGTTGGTAATATATAAATGAACTCCTTCTATTTAGGTAAGGTACTTTATTATACTTTGTATCAAAACGGTCATCATTTTTTTTGGTCATTTTGAAAATTATAAATTTTGTATTTTTCGAGCCTTAATATTAATATTTCATACAAAAAACAGAAGTATTAAATTATTTCAAGGTGCAGTGTAATACTAAAAGGACTAGAAGGACACCTATTAAGTTCCACCTTAGTGACTTGCTGGATTTGATACTTTAATTACTTTACTGAAAGTGAAGTATACTGATCATGAAAAAAGTCGGCTACATTTCAGTATATATATATATATATATATATATATATATATATACTTTAACACATAGAAAAGAACACAGTAAGACACTACAGAACTCACTTCGATATTTCGACATCGGTCGTCATCGGGAAGAAGTGCGAAGTACTCGTGTTGAGAAGCAAACTGCTACTCTATATATATATATATATATATATATATATATATATATATATATATAATCCAGTTGGTGTTTGACTCTGACGAAGACCTCTTGTTACGGTTGAAAGATCTTAGTCTTTTTTCTTGAGAAATTGAAGAATTAGCTTAAATTTAGTAGCCGTTTTGTGATATCGAAGGAAAGAGACCATTCCTCATACTTCAGTATTACCCAAAGATAATATGATTCATAAACACAAGAACATCTACATCAGACATTTAGTTTTGTTCAAGACTGCAGATTGATTCAATCTTAAGTTATAAGTTTTAAATTTATGAGAAGATACCTTTCCTGTTACTGAAAAATCATGACAATTTTTCAACTTTATTCTAATTTTGGGTTACACTAACTCCAAAATTTGAGTTAGTTAATTACTATCTAAAGTTAATGGTTTGGGAGGAAAATAATGTTTAAATTCGTATAATGGACAATAAATTTACTTTTAATCAAAGGGTGTGATTCGGATTAAGTCTACAGCCATTTAGGAAGATACCAACTCACCCACTCTCTCTCTCTCACACACACACACACACACACACACACACACACACGCCACATATAAATAATCGAAAACTTCAAAAATATACTCACAAGACCTCAAAAAGAGTAAATCCACCAAACATCGACATCGAATGTGTTCATGATTATTTTTAGTAAAGTAAAAATGATGTTAAAGCACACGGGTGGGAAGAGTTAAGTTGATTGAGACACTATCAAGGACTAATTACTAGGGAACGGTGGCGTCAACGTGACCAATTGGAGGGTGGTTATTAATGAGGGGATGATTGTGACGTGATGATTGCTGGGGTGGAAGGTGACCCGTTTACGAAACGTCAGAAAGACTTAACGAAGGTCGAGTCTTGACAGGTGCCTAAATAACAGTTATTGGAGAAAAACAGCGAGGGTGCGGGCTCGTTAGAGGAGACGCTACTGGGCCGCCAGAGAAACAAGGCACCATGACAATTAGGAACGGAATTACTGGAGACGAGGGAGGCTTGCGGCTGATCACAAAGCGAACCCGTCCAATCACTGCCGCTGACTTTTGTCGTGTCATGGCCTACTCCTAGTCACGAAGTCACGGCCCTCCCGATAGATCCTGGCTACTGCAGGACGCCTTTCACTGAGTTTGCGGCAGGCCCCAGCATGTATGACCAGATGAACATCATTAATGTTTTAATCAACATTAGAAGTATTGAACATAAATGCGTCAGCATTTGCTAGATATTTCAGATTATCGACATTTATTCACAGTAAAATATCTGCTGTGATATTTTAGGTTATCAAATACAAATATGAGATTTAGAGAACGCATCAGAAATTTTAACCTCAAAAAGACGACATTGACATAAAAAGGAAGTATAGAAGATATTGCATAAAGTGAATTCACATTGCTTCATCAATACAACAATTGACACTCAGTTCAGTATCAATTTATCATTTCTGTTTTGAAAGTAAATTTAATTTTAAATAAGTAATAATTCAAAACCAAACTAAAACTCTCCCAGCGAAGGCTTAGCGGAATTGTATCCGTCGTGAATGATGAAAATTGAAATATAATGTTGAAATTCTAATTAAATGTAATTTTATTGGATTCTAATATTTCAATATCTTATGGAATTTATTTTAAACAACATACAAATGTATATATGAACATCTTCTAACTGTAGAAACTAAATTTTCTATAATTAGTGAGGTTTTAACAATCAAGCCTTTTCAAAGAATGTACAACAATTTGTTTAAAAACATGCTTTTTTTAAGTAGTGAAAATAATTTTTTTTTATAGGGGAAATTTTTTGAGCTACTAAATACAAAGCCAGTTCATAGTGTCTCGGTAAGCATTACATCAAAGGAGATGTAACATTGAAAGAGATAATTCTCACTAAACTGACGCAAGATGGGGTACGATTGTTCCAAATAGGAAAACCACCAATAGTTAATTTTAATGTTAATCTCGTTATTCTGAATTTGAATAGGAACTGTTGAATGGGATTGTTCAAATAGGAAGAATAACTTGCTGAGGAATTCTTGAGCAATTAAAGATGTTGTGTGGGAGTTTTGGTGTGTATGTGTGTGTGAGACTAGGGCAAGTGTTATCGAGGGAAGCAAACAGTACGATATGAGAGTACTTCCTAGGAGCTCATTACGAGCTAATTGTTCATTAGCAGGGTGAATGAGTGCCATCACTGTGATCCAATCTTTATCTATTCACGTGTCGCTTTCCTTCTCGCCTTCTCAAGGTATTAAGGACTGCTGACGCAGTCAACTGATCCCCTCGTATACAGCAACGCACACCTAACAACAGTACATTCAAGTCTGTTAGACTTCACAACTTTCATCACGAATTATCTTCACCATTTATAGAGCAGTTATCACAGAAAATGTCAAACATTGTTAAGCGTATTATAATGTAATTGACCTTTGATGTGTCAAATATATCTCTGAAACCTTTATAGTTAATTAATAAAACAATAAACTTAAAAGTTTGAGTTTAGCAATTAAATAGTAGGTGCAATAAAACTGAAAAATAGAGATGTTTGATCACCACTCCTCCATAGTGGTACTTACAGAAAATGCCAAGTGGACCAAGTGTTGCCCTTAGTCGGACCAACAAATTTCTTTGCTCCCTGCTAAACGTGATGATGATGAGAGTGTGGTTAAACAACGGGTTCAGATTAGTGAATTATGAGATGAATTCTTTATTAAATTAAGTTTGTTCTTCGTTATTGCAATTAATTCTCAAATTCCCTCCCTCTACCTCTTCAACATAAGACGCCTTTTCCTGCAGCCTCATGTCTCCAAGGTATAGTGATTTCACTATAATATCAATATAATGATTTCGAAAACACTGTCAACTGTCGACGACCCCCACCCCATCAACTACCTCAATTCAGCCAGTAGCTCTTGAGCAACAGGACTAAGAGCTACTTTAAACGATTTCTGTAAACTGTGTCTTAATACCATCTCTAAAGACTTTGACAATTTCTTAATTACCCTGAAGATTACTAGAAACCAGTCGAAACATGTCGGTCCCCCCTTAATTAATATTATCCAACGTTTGGATGAAGGAAAGAAAAGAAGGTATTAAGAAACCTCGGAAAACTGGTGAAGAAAATGACATCAGTGAAATACGATCAAATATCAGTGATATTATGTGAATGAATCAAATTCACAAAGAACGTACGTTATACAAAAAAAAACCTAAAAAACTGCACACTTGGAAACGAATTTAATTAATCATATTACAAAAAAGATAAACTGCCTAAACAAATTGGCTCTTCTTGAAAATGATATATTTTAAGATTTACTTCCATGATTCTTTAAAAAACAGGAAAAATATATTTCGTATGATAGCATTTTAATGAATATTTTCTAGTACTTGAGGGTAGGACTTTTAAGTTTTATCGTAAAAGGCATCATTTGACCCATGTTAATATATCTAAACATAAAATAATGCTTATCTTAAATTAAATAATATCCTTTCATTTCTATATTGCTTGTTTAGGTATCTGTTTGTACAGTAAATCCATAAACGGAAACTAGTGAATAATTTCTGAATACACAACATTTGTCAACATCTTTTCTTGCTCGTCGTTTGTTCGGCTGGATCATACTTTGGCATGGAGAGTTAGTCGTCACTATGAATCTTAGGTGGCTCGACTTTCTTTTTCAGGACTTTTCTCTCACATCGAGTCACAACGGCAGCTTTAGTTATTTTAGCATGTTGTGATCCCGGAGTTGATATCGCGAGTGCAAAGTCCGCATGATCTATGCTGGTTTAGAGTCTACCCCTTCTACATCATTTCTTCAATTTGCTAGAGCCTGTCTTTTTGTAAGACTTTTTCTTCTCTTTCATTGAAATTGGCAGCTTTTGTTAGTTATTTGCTAGTTTTTTGTAGTTTTTGTTAGTTAGTTTGCTTTGTAGGGACTTGGAATGCTTAATTTTCGTTTGTCTATTCTTTTATAAACTTCTTGACTTCCTATTTTCTGTTACTTGTATTCCTTCGTTCCATTTTTCAATTTCCATCTGTAACCCTTGGTGAATCTTTTCATCAAGTGATAATCAGTACTTTAAAAACTGGAGGCTATATTTTTATAGTTCTGGTTGATGTAGTCCGTGGAAATCCACCTTCGCAATGTCCACCTAGGGCACTTTACGGAGACTGTCTCGATTCCCCCATTTTCAGGGATGTGGTTGGTTTCCTGTGACGTGAAGAAAGTATCCACATTAAAGTCATTAACCTGGTCTGCTGTATAATAGAATGAGAGTTAGTGTTTATAATGAAATCAAAACAGGTAGTTGATGTGCCCTCCCATATTAGAAACAGTGGAGAGGATGAGGGAGACTGTATAAGCAGAGAGCAGTAGAAAGATATAGCCCACCCATCCCTTGCATATTAGAGGCAGTGAAGAGGATGAGGGAGACTGTATAAGCAGAGAGCAGTAGAAAGATATAGCCCACCCATCCCTTGCATATTAGAGGCAGTGGAGAGGATGAGGGAGACTGTATAAGCAGAGAGCAGTAGAAAGATATAGCCCACCCATCCCTTGCATATTAGAGGCAGTGGAGAGGATGAGGGAGACTGTATAAGCAGAGAGCAGTAGAAAGATATAGCCCACCCATCCCTTGCATATTAGAGGTAGTGGAGAGGATGAGGGAGACTGTATAAGCAGAGAGCAGTAGAAAGATATAGCCCACCCATCCCTTGCATATTAGAGGCAGTGAAGAGGATGAGGGAGACTGTATAAGCAGAGAGCAGTAGAAAGATATAGCCCACCCATCCCTTGCATATTAGAGGCAGTGGAGAGGATGAGGGAGACTGTATAAGCAGAGAGCAGTAGAAAGATATAGCCCACCCATCCCTTGCATATTAGAGGCAGTGGAGAGGATGAGGGAGACTGTATAAGCAGAGAGCAGTAGAAAGATATAGCCCACCCATCCCTTGCATATTAGAGGCAGTGGAGAGGATGAGGGAGACTGTATAAGCAGAGAGCAGTAGAAAGATATAGCCCACCCATCCCTTGCATATTAGAGGCAGTGGAGAGGATGAGGGAGACTGTATAAGCAGAGAGCAGTAGAAAGATATAGCCCACCCATCCCTCGCAGCTCTTTTCTAATTATTCGTACTTTGATTCAGTTAACTCTTTCATAGATGACCAAGCACGCACTTAGAAAAGTTTTATTCTATTATCACTTTGCTGTATTTTTTTTAACATTATCCTACTTGTAATTATTCAATTACTTTTTTGTATTCACTGAAATAAATTTCATCTATTTAACTTTTTACAATTTTTATTTATCTTCTCAACAATCTTAATACATTTATTTGATGTATTTATTTATTTATCTACTTCTTCATACTTGAAATAACACTCATCAAGTTAACATTGAACTTAAGGATTAATTGCACTTATCAAGTTAACTTGAAATAACATTCTTGAAATAACACGCTCTTTAGGTAACTTTGTGAGAACATTGTGCAAAAGGTTGTAAAGGTCAGTCATAAAATTAACAATGGCATGTCAGCGGGCAACTTTAATGAAATTTTCAAAGCTTTACTACTTGCTATTTATACTGATAACTACATGGGTTGTCTACGGTCGTTCTGCCGGAGCGCTGTGTCTTCCCTTTTCTCTTCCTGCTGAAGACGGTTAAACCAAAAGTTTAAGACTGTCCATTGTAAAACTATCGTGTGTGTTTGTTTAGTTTTATTTTGAGGATATAAAACAAGATTTTATAGGTAACTGAAAATAAAGATCAACGGCTAATTCACAGTTAGCAATTCAGAAATAGGACTAAGTTTATTCAATTCTTACTCTAACGAAGACCAGTTGTTTTAGTATAAACATTTTAATTTCATTTCTGAATTTCTTTCAGTGGTTTAGCTGCATACTCGTATATATTTATATATGAAATACAAATGTTCTACTTAAGTTAGATTCTTAACTAGTAGCTTTTGCTTTTCAAATGTTTTACAGCATGTTGTATAATCTTTGATGGTATTTGGTATTCAGATAGTTTTGGTATTTTGGTAGTTTGTATTCCATTCAGGTTGGATGCAATTGATAAAGTGAGTTAAATCATTCTTCCCCTAAGACCATTGTACATGTCAGATGTTGCATTTATTTCTTTTAAGTATTTTGTGCTCTTAACAACATTTTGGCACATGCATTATATTCTATTAATATTGCAAAACCAACAAATAAGAATGATATGTTGTAATCACTTTAAATAAATAATGAAAATAATAAGACGCAATTCTGTGTCAATAGATATAGCCTTGTAGTGCAGCCTATAAATAAAAAACAAAGTGTTCCTCTGTCTGACTGCGTGCCCGTTTGCGGTATAAAAATGAACAAATAACGTAATATTGGAGAGAGAGGAGTCCCGTTTTATTCATTTTTTGCTATTTTTTTGTTTCAATTTTTTTTAATAATTAGTTTATTTAATTTAAAAAATGGTTACAAGGAACTTTTTAGTTTTTTAGGCAATCTTTTTTAATCGCTTTAAAGATCAGTGTTTGTAGAAACCGAATCCACACTTAGAAAAATTTCTGTCGGTTTGTCGGTTTGTCCGCAAAATTTTGTCACAAGAAAACTCAGCCACCATAAGACATATGAAGTTGAAATTTTTACAGTAGATTTATGTATGTCTAACTTGAAGTATAGGCTCTGAATTGATTGGAAATTCTACGTAGAAGTGAAGTTATGGACGTTTAAAGGAAAAACGTTTGTCACAAGTAAACTCAGCCACCATGAGACATAGCCAGCTGAAACTTTGACACTAGATTTGTGTATGCCTAACTTAAAATATAGGCTCCAAATAGATTGATAATTCAGTACGGAAGCGATATTATGGGGCTTTAAGCTGTATTTTTCTAATCTCACAGACAAGTTTGTTTTGAAAATATACAGGCGAGGCAATTAGGTATTGTTAGTTGATTTTAATTTCAACTTAAAATATTGTTAGTTCGAGCATATGAATATATTGCGTACTTGACATAATTGAAAAGGTGTTTCCCAGAGTTGAGGATGTACTATCTATTACGAATAAATAGCTTTGTAAGTGAGCAATTCTCAGCCCTTATTATGAACAGGCAGGAAAAATCAACAAACAAGTTCTTACGCTATATCATACCGAGGAAAGAACTTACAAGTCAGTAAAGAGAGTGATTAGTGATGAGGAAGAAGTTCATTATCTAACTGAATCTTGACTCTGAATTTATTTTTCCTGGACTGCCTGCTCATGAGTAAAAACTTAAAGTAGGAGCACCAATCATGCTGCAATTTAGTAGCAGTAACAAATTTCATGTTACGAAACGTGAGTGCCCAAAAACTGTAAACGGGACACAACTCTGAGTTCGTGCTCTGCACAGATATGCCATAGAGGCGAACATCATGACTGGGTGTGGAATGGGGAGTCTGTGTATAAATCATCCATACCATAGATTCCGAGCCACTATTTGTTTCAGAGTCTAAAGTCCTTTCAGAGTCTATTTTGCATTGACGGTAACTAAGTCTCAAAGGGGAAACTTTATCTAACGCAGGAATTCAAGTTAGCGAGACCAAGTTTTTCTCACATGGTGAACTGTAGTTTACTTGCTCAAGAGTCAGAGGTTCCAACTGTTTGTTCTTCCATGAACCTGAAGGACAGAGTATACAGAGGCATTTGTTTAACACTGTACTAATAATGATATTTTCTACTATTCTATAACTTCTAATTATAGTATTAGTATAATTCTATAATTGGTATGGTATTCCATGGTATTTTGGAATACCAAGTATAATAGAATTTCTGATTCTGTATCAAACGGGTACATTTGCTAATATAATATATAATGTTCTATTTAGTAATATATAAATGTCTAAATGGAGATGTTTACTAGTCTTTCATTACTGGAGGCAATACGGGTAGTAGTGATTGATCCACTTTTCAATATGTAAGCTTATTTTTGTATATTACACCACTGATGGATATAATATCATTTGTATAACTACAGCAGTTTTTTTCCTGCATGTTCTTGAGGAAAGAGTACATTCCTCACAGTTCAATATTACTGAAAGATACTGTGATTCATAAACACAAAATAATTACAACTGACATTATGTTTTGTTCAAGAGTGCACTATTTAGATTGATTAGATCATTTCGTGAGCCAAATACATCATATCATGGAAAGCAACAGAAATTATGTTCATTGCAGTGATTTCTTACTAGTAAAAATATTATTCCTCTTATATCTTATATAAGTCAATAAATCATTTACACTTTTCCATTATAAACATCAATTTTATTTCTGTAGATTCACTCAAAATATGTCTAAGTTAATGTAAAAAATGTAAATAAATGTCAATAAATTCGACAAGTACCTATAGCATGTGATCCTTTAGTCTAAGATAAGCAATCAGTTTTTATAGCGTTATTGCTCTTTGCCGTGATTGAAATTTCATTAATTTTTTTATATATTGTTAATTTTTTGGTCCATTTTTTGGCAAAAATTTCATTGTTTTTTAATGAGAATTTTAGCGTCAAAAAACATTTTCTGATAGAATGCAGAAAATGTCCTCTAATGGCTCTTTAGTTAATGTAATTTTGAAAAAAATTATATCACCTTATTCTCCACATAAAGTTCTATTTGTACGTCGAGATCATTTGTTTGACCATATATTTGTTTGCTCATTTTGATCGGTCAAACTTGTATCGCTCTCAAAGGCTTTCAGATTGAATTGTAATTCAAAATTTTTACATTTTATTGAAAAAGAATATTTCCTGGTGTTAAAACAATTTGAATATATTTTTAGGTTATTGATTTTGTAGCCTCAAAGATAATGCTAAAATTTCAAGACTCTAGAGTTACCTGCTTAGGAGAAAAAAAAATGTTATTTAAAAACACGTTTTAGGCAAAAAAGTGGCCTTCCCGTCATCTATAATCCCTTCCGAACAGGGGGTCTTATCTACACCACGAGGCCCATTTTTGTGTAAAATATCAATTCGATCCATCAAAGATTCTGGACCGTAGCGTGGTAACAATCTTTGGATACATCTCACCCATCACCCACGTGATGACTAGCCTTCTTTTTCATCTTGACTCCACCACACCGTAAATTCATACGATTATATTCGTTTATATTTGATTCTAAAATTGTAACATGAATTATCTACAATAGAGGCATGATAAAATACATATACCAGTATTTTAAACTAGTGTCAAATCATTGGTAGAACTGGGTGTTTTACTAAAACATATAAAAGCCAGCCGATCAAAGATTCTACAAAAGGAATTTAGGCGTCAGAGATTTGACTAAGTTGGATGGTTGGGGTAGTGGGTGCACAGAGACTGTGAGACGGGTGGCCCTCGCAGGGCAGACAAAGCCAGAGTGAGTGCGTGCAGAGGACAGACTGGAGGATGTCGGCTCCAGTAGGCGCTCGACACAGGCGCCGGTTTAATCATAGATTTTTCCTTCATGCATTATGTTTCCGGCGACCAGTTCATGAAATATTAACAAGAGGATGGAGGACTAACGGTGAGTGGGTGGCGTGTTTGCTGAAGAGCCAATCCGTTAAGCAAGCATAATTCAGCAACGTAATTTACTGCTTGTTGCAGCTACCTGTGGAGAAGCCTCAAGGTCAGACCTACTGCTGAGCCTCAGCTCCTGAGCACGGTGTCTCACCTCACTGCAGGCTCCACCTCCTGTGTCACGCACTCGTATCAGGACCTCGCATGCGTGCAGCCAAACACAACCCAAAAGTATCAACACCTTTGAATTATCTCAGCTTCTATAGTAATGGTACCACTCTAACACATATTGTTGTGACTCCCGCCATAATCTCCTAGTCACGAATTGAATAAAAATTAGTTTAAACTAAATTTAATTAACACATACTACAGTCATTGATTTTAAAACTTTTTACAAAGCCTGGAGTCGTATAGAGTTGTAAAAAATAAGAGTGAAATGGACTACAGAAAGAAAGTTCTGCAGTAACAGGGAAGCACAAGTAATACTAGCAACATGTACTGAAGTTGATCTTATATGTGTACTTCTAACGGGTTTTTACAAACAAGCGAAATATATATCACTGTATAATTTACAGTAAAAATATGTTATATTGTACTAATATATTTCGAGCTAGTAACTCCTCACTCGTCAGAGTCACAAGCCAAATGCATCGTAAGGAGTTGGCGGACAGAGGATTAGGAAAGAGGCGTGCAGTAAGAAGGAATTTTTAGAAAGGAGTAAACGGAAAAGAAAAGGAGAGAACATTAGTCTGGTCAGACGTAGCAAGAGAGGTAGAAATAACCGATACAGAATGTGCAATAAACCGGTTCTGATATTTAAAGTACTGGTGCGTTTAAGTTAACTAAGGAAGACACGATAATATTTTATAAAAAGATTAACCTTTATGCGAGATCGTTTTAGCCTCGTACCATGTTATAAGGTTTTCGCCTTAGTAACAAAAATAACAATTCAATCTCCTCTTTCCAATGGGCATTTACAAAGATGCTGATTAATACACAATTTTAATTAATCAACAGTCTGGCATGAGTACCATTTATGATATTTACACAACACATTATAAATAATAATGCTCCAGTTCTTTAGGAGTGTTTTTAATTAAGTCAAATCTACTTAGAAACATTAAAGAACTGCGTTACTGCGAAGAGTTTGAAGAAACTTGAGGAAGGCTAGCCAAGACTGAGGCATTTGACATGACAAGTACTTGTGTCGCTATACTAGACAGACCTTTCTTGACACTTTCTCAAGTTTAGTCAGTGCAAGATAGTGGCGATTTCAAGAACAGAGGAATAGAAATTACTTTTTTAATTACATCAGTTATGAATTTATGGGAGTAAGTTCTTAACGTTGTTAAAAACACTAAGGAAATTTTTTTAACATGAAAAGATGCACACATTAAAATGTAAAAAGTAAACATTTCAATAATTTTGGAATAAATAGAACAAAAGTAAACATATAAGACATTTGTAGGTTCTCCCTAACACTAAATAGTAACTCTTTAGAGGATTTATCGAAAAGGACACCTCACGAGAAAAATTTACAGAGTCCTTCTTCTTCCTTTGTAGATTGAATGGTTGGTTTAAATGAATTTAATTTTGCAAGAATAGTAAGATCACTAATCGTTTTTGACAAAAAAAAATTATATGCACTCAATATAATAGTAATTTCTAACATATTTAGGTACAGTTGAACATAAAAATTTGGTTCCAAACATTTCTGGTATAAATTATTTAAAAAAATATTGAGCAGTTCACATCACAAAATTAATTTTTAGTGTATTTTTTTAAAATGATAACAATCCACAACAAACAGTTTGATGAATTGTACCTTACATTCTATCTGATTCAGTAAGAATTGTTAAGAACACCTGAATTACAACAAATATATTAGTAAGATTATTTTTGAGGAATGCAGATTAATTCAGCGGAAGATGCTGTGAGGCACTACCTGAGACAATTGCTTTTATTGTGTACCCTGACACAATAAACAAGTTAAAATGAAGCCATTAGAGTGTACGATGAAGGCTCTCAGGGTCATATCGAGTCATTTCAAAATCTATTAAACAAGTATTCTTAAGATCATAAGCATTCAATGGTATTCACTCAATATAGAAGTTGCTGACTATTATTTAAATGACAACCTGTTTTCATACTTTTTTGTCATCATACATTTATTTTATTTAAACAAGCACTTAAATTCTACTGAACATATGTTTTTGAGAAGCTATTTCTGACTTGTTATTACTCTTAAGTATTTTATTCACACGAGGTATTAAGCAATTGAAAATCAGTTACATGTGGTTTAACCGACAACTTGCTGAGCAGGTTCTCTCTGAACACTGGGCCGATTAACACACACGTCTCTTATAGGAAACAATTATGTGTAAGTTATAGTTTGCAGTTACTATATAATTACTTTTTTCTTTTATCAATCTCCATGCCAATAATAAAACAAACCATACATTTAATGTGATACCCTCATTCCGGTAGATGTAAAATATTATATTATCTGTTTCACAAATAAATGATTACTAATTAATACCTTTTTGAATTAATTAAAAGTAAAAAATTGTTGTTTTCTTTTATCTTTAAAATACATTTACTAAATTATTTTTCATTAAATAAATAAAATTATGAATGATATCCTCTATTATAATAGAGGATTGTATAGAGAAGGTAATATTTTTAATTAAAATATACTGTGTTTAAATCACAGTAAGAAATTCAGAAATGTTACTAAGATCACTCAATAAAACAACTGGTCTTTGTCCGTGTCACTCATAATGAAACAAGTGATATGTCACTGCGAAACGGGTTAGAAAGATAACAACGGTAAATAAGGAAAAGCTATCCAAGTGTTCAGATAAAAGTGCTTTATTGAAGGGATAAAAAAGAACAAAATATATGAAATTATTAATACATACAAGTGACTACATGTATGATCAAAAAAAATTCTAGTTGAAATGCTACAAATAACGTGAAAGTCTCTTTTCCAGACTGTTTACTTCATAGTAATGTAATTTATCTAAAATGCACTTCAAGATTTTGACAGATTTCATTTCTTTGATCTCCCCAAAGCTGTGTTTTTTGTTGATGTTTTTCGATTATAATGTTTTCCGTGTATGTTGTTGGTGGGTGGGTGTGTATCCAAACTTTGTGGAACACGAAGCCCCACACCGTTTGATGGATGAAATTCATATTTTACATTGTATTGTAAATGTGTCCTATTGTTTTTAGACAGTATACAACTTACATAAGAGATAAACGGATTTCAACCGCTTTAAAGGTTAGTTAGCAGCTTCCCTTAGATTCTTCATTTTTTTTTAATTTTTTCATCAACAATGAAAAAATTAAACCATATATATTAATAATTAATAATATATATTTAAACCATATATATCTCTAATATATTTGACTTTACTTAATGAGCAAGGAGCTAAACTCTACAATTTCGCTCGAAACTAAACGTAACATTTTTTACTTCATTGCCCCTCACCCCTTCGCCCCCTTCAGGGGTGAGGGAGTCATTTTTTGTTAAGGAAGATTGTCATAGAGCACTTTTTAAGTGCAAATTAAATCTTATTTTTAACTACTACTCTATTTTATTATTCTAATATTCCATTTTTCCATTCGTTATATAGTCCAATTAATAATGTGATAGTAAACCCTCTTCTAATAATTATTATTTTAATAATTCTTTTTTTTGGATTATAATGGTAATGGGTGAGATAATTACAATTTCAATATGAAAAATTTAGAAAATTACTGCAATTAAAAAAAATTGTATTAAAAAGGTATTTGTGACGATCTTTTAGGATCAAATCCCCATTCAAATGGTGATATAATTGTTGGATATATAGTTATAAGTGTGTTTTCGGTAATATTGGATCATATAAAAGAGACTTTTATTGTTATTAATGATAATACAACTACCATTTTTATGGCATATCACCGGTGATTGAACAAACATAAAATATGATGTCAGATAAATCATACAACTTAAGCTTATATTTAATATTCTTACAATATCGAATGAGTAATCTTTCATTAAAAATGATAAGTGCTCTACATATTGTAATATTACATAATGTAACATTTGATCACATTTTATCTGAATCTGAGCAAATCGTCTTGGAGGGGATAAAGATTTTTAAAAAATCATACCTACCACCGTTGAAGTGAGGGATACTTTTCTATCTACATTTTTGAAGGCTATTAAAGAACGTAGAATCTAAAGTTGAATTCAGAGACAACAATGGGATACACAATACGACTGTTATTGCCACGGTGCGCACAAGCCTATGAAATTCAGGCTCTTACTTTAATAATAATGTCATGTCAGATTGAACAATGATTTCAAGTTTCTTATAAATTACAAAACAATTATTGTCACATTTAAAGAAATTATATCACTATAGGTTATTTATGAGTTGGATATTAACCCAACACTATAGGTATATTAAAATTAAACCAAAAACCAATTGGTTGTCAACGAGATAATATGTTTACTTACAGTAAAGTTGAGTTGAGTCTACTCCTTTCTTTGTTATTTTGGTAATACATGATTGTTAATAATCTTGTATAATGTAAGTATTAATTTATTTAGATATTGTATATCTTCATATTTTTCTTAAAGGCAAGGTAATATACATTTATAAATTGGTGCTAAGCATGATTAAAAACAAGGTTCTTTAAATGAATTAACATGCGTTTACTTTCAGTTTTGCTCTTTCATTTGCATTAAATTTTCTTGATTGTAATTTATACGTTAGGCATCACTGGCTTGTTTATACTGAGAATTACCTAGCAATTTGTTTAGTACGCTCCGGATCTAGGCTTCATGAGAATTCATTTTACGTGTCCCTAATATGTACATTCATTATAGAAGTGAAAAGCCTGTATGCATCAATTTAGCTATTTTATTTATTAGTTTAAGGAATTATTCATTCTTATTATTATTGAATAATGACAAGACTAAAGTTGAATATACCTGAATGCTTTGATGAATTAATAAGTAAAACCATATAATTATAAAATAAATTTAATTAGAACAATAAAAGAGAAACAAAAAAATAAATTTTTTACTCAAAGAGAAACAGTAAACACAAAAGGGGAAGTTGTAGAGTTTTTGAGGTTGATGAAAAGCACTGGAACTCTCAGGTAAGTTGGATGTATATATTTCTATTTTAATGGGACAACTTTCCTGTACCTTATGCTGGTTAGAATAAGGTCTGCTTCAGTGCTATCCGTTTCTACCTCTTAATGGTCCTTTTGCCACGAGATGTGGCCTTTTCAATAAGACAAACATGTTATTCTTTAAAAATCTTCATTTTCTCTAAAGATATTATTTTTTATTTATATATGTAATTAATGAATCTAATAATGTGATATTAAAAGTAAAATTAACCTTTTATATTAATTAACAAATGTTATATTTCTAGGAATTTTGAGGGAGACAATATGATTAAGAGGGTTAGGTTACTTATTTAATATATATTTCTTCAATTAGTTGATGTACATGAACCCGATCAAACAAAGAGCTGCATGTTAATAACTTTTTAGTTTTTTTTTTATAGAAATATATAAATATAGGGAATCTACTAATACCCAAGGAGAATAGACTAAATGAATATCATGGTATCAAAAGTTATATTGATCCTGAAGGATAATATACCCCAGTTCCCTCCGCTTTGACTAAGCAATGTTTAGTTGACTTAAACTAAAAATGAGTTCAATTTGAATTAAAACAAAACTTGCTCTAGTTAAGATTAACATCCGTTTATTTTGATGACTGGTAAAGTATATGGTACATTACACAAGGACCAGATGATCACAATAATATGTTAACCTTTTTCCGTAAAACGTGACTTAGGAGAATATCTAGCCTCGGCACATGGCATGCATTAGTTATGCAGCCTAAGTATCAAAGTATGAGAATGACTTTGAGACCGCATGAAGTCGGTTATGATTGGCTAGGAGTCTCTTGATCAAAGTATTCCATAGTGACCGCTCATTCCTGGGTCATTGTAATATGTTTAGGTGGCTATTTGCCAACTCAAATACTTTTTTAGAACTTCTATATTTTTATTAACTACCATAATTAAACTATTAAGTAACTGGCTCTGTTAAAAAGCACAAGAATACTTTAGAGTCGCAGTTGATGAGGGGGAGGGAAGTGTAATGCATAAAAAAGTGACGATTCAACATTAGACTGGATCAGTGCTTCTAAACGTTCATCTCACAGTTGGACAATTCTATTTTTCATATAAACAATTTACAGTTTTTGCAAGGAAAAATGTTTATTCCCTATAATTCCTTTTTAGTCTATGTATATATATATCTTACTAATGTATATACATAAACAGTCTTTATTTTTCTGGTATTACGACTGTTCATGTAATTTAAGGAGGTGTATTCAGTTTTTTACGAAGCTCAAATTTATATATATGTTACTGTACTTTGTTACTTTGTTGCATCAGCATAATTGCAAGAGAAAGTCCATTTTGTGATTTTTTTTTATTACTATTTCTTGAATTTTAATAAAAACATTGAGACTGAAAAAACGGTTGATGTTTCTGTATTTCTAGAAACACTAGATAACACATACGCTCAAACTTGTAGTTGTATATTTGATGCTTTTAATTCTCAACAGTATGCTCCAGTGTTATTTATCTCATAAAGTGATAAAACTAATCCCATAAAATATTCGATTGGAACAAACCTTTTAACTATTTAAAGGAGGAAAAGAAATTAATATGTTCAAATAGTTTAAAAACAGAGTGAAATGATGTGCACTCAAAATAAGTAGAACAAATAAAGTTGTTTCTAAAACTGACCCAGTCTGAGTTACTAGTATGTCTGCTTGATGCATTCGTTCTCATTTCCCTAAGATGAAATGCCCACTCCTTTGAAATGCCCTTGACTAAGTTTCCAATGACCTTTCTGAATAATCAAAGTAACATAGGTCATTCTTATCCGGTTCATTTTTAGGTTCATATCACTCTTTAGAAGTAGTTATAAAAATAACGGTTTCTGTTTTTTTTTTCATATTTAGTCAGAAATTTGTAAATAGATTATTTTGAAAGAATAGCTTATATCTAATTCATTTCATTTAATGAATAAATGCTTTGAATGAATACTATTTCTTCTGCTCTGGAGACTATATCTCAATTTATTAAAAAAACAAAATATGTCTGCTTTGCAAAGTACTAATTCAAACTTAAATTTTGTTTCTAATCTACTACAAACAACGCAATTACAATGTCAAAAGGTCCAAACACTTTAGATATTTAATTTTTCTTTACTAAGTGAAATAACAGTCTGGTAGCTTGCAATGCAATAGAAATGTTTGAAATAGAACTGTTTTGACAGGAGATGTGGAGTGGTTTAGGACGTATGATTTACTTGGCAATTTGTAGCAGACGGCAGACTTGATTGGAAGGTTTTGTTTAAGCAATCGAATAGATTTCCGACTGGCACTCGAACTCTGACCAGGTGGTGTCGATGACGCGCATTCTCGCTAGGCTAATTGCACCTCCCCACACCCACGCTATATATAGCCCAGATCAAAGCACTCTTTGCCCATCCATCTGTCCACCGCGCAAGCTCTAATAAATGTCTCCCAGTATCAGCGATTAATTACTACGCTTCATAAGCCTGCCAATGACTCGTGAAATCTTCCAACACCTACTTCTAGCACCCTTCTCGCTGCGCCCACTGTGTCTCTATATTTGAGTCCACCACTATATATAATACAGACCCACTATTCACTCTGACACTCCACATTCATTATAAATGCCCTACTGCTCTTCCTTACTTTATCTCCATCTAAATGTAGTTCCATTTCCAAACCAATGTTTAGATCGTGCAAACCAACCTCTGTTGAGGTCTATTAGCATTTCAACTAGCCCATGACTGTCACGCAAAAGCCAACAGTTATCGAACATCCAAAACAATAGCGGTCGCTTGTCAAGCCAATCATTTGCAGCAACTTGAGCAAACTGAAATGTAATCAAATCATTTCTTTGTATTTCCTAGCAAAGACTACCAACTCAGTTGTTGTGTTATTTACTTATGACTGAGCTTACCAGAAGAATGAAGCAACCATGATCATCTGAATATAGACTACAGTATTAGTATTATATTTGTCAGATTGAGTTAGGTAAACTGAAATAGGTAGTTTGAAACTTCAGGAATTGTGAAAGCATCTAAACTTTGACTTTCTTGAACTAGTCTGGGTGGGTATACGGATTTTATTGGTCTGCGAAGCCGCAATGAAACTAACTGTGTTTGTAAATACTGGTTGAATATATTCAAAAGATATTTCAAAAAAGTTTGTTAAAAGCCTGTTATTTAAAAATTACACTATCGAAGGCAGCTGGTGGTACTGTAATGTTTACCTCGAAATTTAGTCTCATTCCATTTGTTGGAACCATATATCATGCAATTACAAATCTTTTCTCTAGGTAATAGGGATGATGGGGTTTGTACAGTTCTTGAGCGTATTCATAGCAGCTTATAGCTTCTTTGGTTTCATCTGTTATATACCTATTATAGTGACTGATTATTTTGCCTTAGTTGTAGGAAAGATCTTATTGTATTTGGTCCTTTTCAAATTATTCTCCGGTTATAACATTGCTAGAGTCCTCGACAGTTCTGGGCATGTTAGACCAGTGTTTGCTAATCCGTAACCTGTCAACAGAATGATCTCCCACTGTGCTCTGTTCAATGAACTTTGTATTTTTTAGTCTCTAGTCACTTGAAATCCTTCCTTATTTTCCTGTTCTATTTATCTTCGTGCCCTTCTCGATAATATTTCGTAAGATGTATGGAGGGACTTTGGAGAGGGTGGAGATTTTCTGGAGTGAAGATAAGAAATGTGTCATAAAACTGTCTAAAAAGTCACTCGTACAGAAGTGAGTACGAGTTAAGGGAGCATAAATAAAACTCTCGGAGTTAGTTACATAGTCTAGGAGAAAAGAGCCAGAACGATTATGAATGAAACAACCCCTGGCAATATTTTTAGCATTAACATCTTTCCAAATAATTGAGTGAGTACCTAAATGCAGTAAGTCCCTCTATGTTCAATGAGTATGGAAAGGTTTGAACTCTGTTAAGATGAGTTCAGGGATATTAGAATTTTCACAGTGGTTTGTTCAAGTAGTACCTAAATCCTCATAACTCCAGCATAATGTACCAAAAGTGGGTCTTTCGGGTTTTTTTCACCTTATATCCCAAGAAACCGAGAAACGAAGGCCCCTGGCTTCACGAACATCTGTTATATTAAGACCTATATCAGACACAAGAGTCTTCAACATGTGGAAGAGTTGAGTTTTCCTCTTTGGACACTACTCGGACAACTGGTCGTCGAGGGTCTTATTAGTATTGGAGAGGGAGAGTGACCTGGGTAGCGAGGTCACAGGGGCAGTAATTTCGAGTCTCCAACCTTATATCCTTTAGACCGTCAGCTATTAGTGTACACAGTATTAAATAACTTAGTTTTTAATTAAATAGCTTAAATGAGGTTCTTCCCACTGATGGTCTAAGAGGCCTGCTTGCCTGGAAATGCCTGCTAACTTCCATGGTTTGGGATTCAACGGCAGCTTGCTAAGCGTATAACTAGTGAAACAAAAATACTAGATTATTTGGGCACGTGTATAGAGTGGTAGCAGGTAGAGATGTCTAACACTCTAGCCTCGTTATACTCATTACTTTTATAAGGGGACGTAAATAGCGTATTTGACACTTTCTGAATATGCAGGTGTTGACCAGCAGGAGTACTTAACACTCAAAAGAACCAGGACACCGAATCAAAGGAAAACAAAACCTTCCATCTTCAAAGCACTCAACCAACTGGTGAGGGGTGCTTATCTCTCTTAGAGGGTTAGTTAAAGATTCGGGACCACATCCATTACCTCCCTCGGAGAATATTTTTACATAATTGAGGGTATTATTTATTAAGTTTAAATTTAATCTAAATGAGAAATATACGCATTTTTATGAGGGATTTACCCCGACTTTCTAAGCTAACTTTCTGAGGAGGTCATTTAGATATTGAGACTACTACAATTGTCTTCTTCAAATATAGGTGTACTATTTTGTGTCTCCTACTACAGCTTAAATAAATCATAATCGAATATAAACAATATGAATTTTAAGAGGGCTTCTGTATGCCAAAGTTCTCTAAGAGGCATTCAAAATGAGGCATACATACGGTTTAAATGTGATCAAAATTGAATATTTAGATATACGTTTAAATGGAGTGCAGCCCTTCATTAGTGTCTAAGGAGGCAGAGACAGCCAATGTTATACAGAAAAATCTATTTAATATAAATTTAAACAAACAAATCTTTTAACAAATTATTGGTTTAATCATTAATTATTGAGTTTAATTCATGGTTTAATCAGTTATTGAGTGACAGATGTTCATTTATTAATAACACAAAGCAGATGATATTATTATAATGGTGAAGTTAAAGAGTTAAAATGCAGTAATATATAGAATGAAAAGCCTTGAGACAACCACAAATATCAAGTTGTAACTTTTAATTACATGGGGGTCAATGGTGTAAGAGAATACAATTACTCATGTTCGTTCTTTTAATCCAGTAGCCGTCATAGTGAGGAGACGTTTTCAAAACAATTGAATATGCATGGGGGAAAATGGAAGAAAGTTCGTTTAAAATAGAATAGAGAAAACAAGTCCCGTGGGATAATTGAGAAGTAAATTCTACAGTTACAACTGAACGATTAGGCACACTGAATAATGGGAAGTATATATCATAGGTGGGCATGAAGAGGGATAGAGAGAGAGGAGGCTGGGTGAACGAGTAGAAGAGAGAGAGCACGAGAAATAAAGTCAGGAGAAGCTACCGATTTCCGGGTAATAATTGGGTATATGCAGAGGTAAGTCTAAATTACCCTCATGGAGGAGGACAGCGGGGCTAATTGAGCGAGAAGAGTGCAGGCGGACTGGCGAGGTATTGCGGGGTAATTAGAGGAGACGAGGGCGGGACTGGGGACACAATTAGAGCTCGTGGGCCCCACATCTCGAGCGAAAGATAGTGATGCATGCCAGTGTGCTTCACTAGTCGATGCAGGTCGCCTGGGCTGCTGACTCCAGCAAATGCCTGTCAGAACACCGGCACCTATATGTCCCACTGGCCCACTCAATCAGCTAATATCAATCAAATCACTACAATAATAAAATAAATGGCACTAGAGCTCCAGCTTCGCTTCCTGCTCCACTCAGCCGGTCGATGTAGTCTGTACCATATATTACAGGTACAGTGGCAAGCAACTACTTTAGCCCCATTTCAAGGTGTGGTCACCCCCCTCCCTCCGCTTGCCATTGTTAACCTTCAAAACTTCAGAATGTCCCTGAAGTTATTTATTTTCATGAAATTACAATCAAGGATCTAATTTTAGTCTACTGTCATTAGTCCCAGACCTTCATCTTATTATAGTACTCCTATACATATACAATCCTCATCAAAGAAAACCTATAATTTTTTTTAAAAACCGGATAATTCAAATCATAAGAAATGTTTAAATTAAATTAACTGATTACGCAAATAAATGTAGTAAATTTTCAACCTTATTACTCATTATTATTTTCGGACCCCCCCCCCCCCCTTGCTACGTCATTGAACAGATAACGTTAAACTAAATACAACAAATTAACTATGAATGAAGGGAAATACAATTAAATAATTATTTCATTATGAAAGTATATACAAGTAGGTTAAATCAAATAGGAAGTCGGAAGCATTATAAAACTCCTAGATAATCAATTTAATGATTGTTTATAACTATATTATAACTAGGCTATAACCATATTATCAGTTATGAAGAATGTAAAATCGTAGACCTAGAACAATCTGACCTGTTATATTAATATTATTCTGGGGGCGTGGCTTTCATGCCCCCACGGCCATAACTGTCTTATTCTGCTTCCCTTCGTGTTTCCAAAATCAGTTATAATATTTAAGTTCATGAATGAATTTAACCATTGCCATAAAAGAAGTATCTCTCATATTTCCTTTTCATCCTTCCTTTGAAGCAGTGGCGGCCGAAGGCTAAAGCGGGCCCCAGTCGACATTGTTCGGGCCTATTTTCAATTGTGACACGTACTTTGCGTTTGGTAGTTTGGTTTTAAAGCATATTGTGTAGTTCTATTTTATTATTGAATTCCAAGAAAAAAAAGGAAAAAATAATATACATGTACAAAAATTAAATAAACATAATTTATTAAATACAATAATAATACTTAAATAAATATATCCAGATTGATTAGTTATACTGACTTTTTTCTCACCTTTAATTCTGCAACTACTCTATTAGTTTGTCATAATAATTAGAGTTATTTAATAAATATATTTATATATAAATTAATGATAAACTATTCAAGTTTTGGTAACCTAATGTGGATATTAAAAAAAAATATATTCTGGCCATTACTGAGTATGATCCTTTACCGCTTGTATTGCTTATTTGAAGGGTTATATGAATTCTCAGATTTGTTTAAATTAGGGAATGTTCCAATAATACTATTTTCCTAGATAAATGACCACATGGGTACAGGTGAAATAATAGGCTCTTTACTTAAGAGACTATTAAATTAAGAGACAACTATTAAATTGTAATACTCAATTTTTCAGTTCTGCTAGCTTTAAATCTGGTTCATAACATTTTAATTCCTCTATTGAAGAGTCACTAACATCACTATCATGAAAAATTTATTTAATTTATTTGAAATAGTAAAGTTTTAATTTGAGTTAATAGTTTTATATCTCTCAGATCTTTTTTTAACGTTACTAATTAAAGAATCACATACATAAAAAAATATTAACTTTAAAATGTTGTTTGCCACTGAAAATTATTTCATGTCCTGGAATTTCATCATGAAATAATTTTCGTATTTTCTGCCGTGTTTATGATTAGTATACGCAATATCTTTAACTTTGTCTGCTTCTTTTTCTAAATTGTCAAAATCATCTCTAACAGTTTTTATGAAATCTATAAATGAATCATATATTAAAACTGCTGTATTTAGGGATTGGACTTTTTGTTGAAGAGTCTTGTTTGAAGGATCTCTTCTCTTATGTAATAATAAGTAACAGTAAATACTCAAATGTATCAAGTTTTTATGTAAATCAGCAACTCGGACCTTGTTAAGGGTTTTTCATCTTGTTTGTTCTTGTTTGAGTAGAAATAATAAATTATTCATAATTTTCTCTAAGAATTTCACAGCATCCGAACAAGCAGACCACCTTCTATCGCAAATAGGTTTAATATTCAAGTGTTTTGTCTTACAAAATTTTTTGTAATGCATTCGACCTATGTGTAGAACTTGAAAAAAGAACCAAGTTCTTGTGAAGAACCAAGTTTTTCTCACATGGTCAATTGTAGTTTGCTTGCTCAAGAGTCTAGAGGTTCCAACTCTTAGTTCTTTCATGAACCTCAAGGACAAATAGCTAAAGTGATGTATACAGAGGCATAAATCATGCATTAGTGATGTATACAAAGGCATAAATCATGCATTAGTGATGTATACAAAGGTATAAATCATGCATTAGTGATGTATACAAAGGCATAAATCATGCATTAGTGATGTATACTAAAATTTTTATCCTGGACAAATGGATCACCTGCTATACTTGTCCGATTTATTGACATTTATTTACATTGTTTATGTTGTCTTAGAAATTTTTTCAGTAAGTCAACAAACAAGTTTATGTTTAGAGGTTTAATGAAAAATTTTTAAATGATTTAACGACTTAATATGGATTTAAGAAGAATAAAATTCTTTCATGTAAAAAATTAACTCCAGTCAAACATATTTCTGATGCTATCTATGGTATGATGTATTTGTCGAACAAAATGATCTAATCCATTTGTATGTTTGTACCCTTGAACAAAACTATACATGGCATGTAGACTTGCTTGTGTTTATGAATGTTATTACCTTTCGGTAATATGGAATTAAGAGGAATGAACTCCTTAGTTTTATATTATCATACAGATACCAATTTTAAGCTGTTTCTTCGAGGATTCTATAACACTGACATTTTTGCTTACATGTTTCTGACATTTTTTAGACAAAATAGGGATATTTTGAAGTCTTGAAGAGTAAGCTTTGGCTTAAATTTTTAATGTAGAAGGAGGTTAATTTTATTAAATTTAACAGATCAACTGGCATGGATGTATTGTTACAAATTTTATGAGGTCTACTGGCTGTAGGGACAAAAAACATTTTCTCCCGTAAGAGATTATTTTGTAACATGAAAGCTTCATTTTAGTTTTACAAAAGTGTTATTACTGCTATGGTAATGCACCAATTGTGTGATACACAGAAATGAGCATGCGTATTGGATAACTGGTTAAATCTCTATCTGTACTACCTCCAGGAATGAAAGACTAAAAACAATAACCATTTAGACATTTATATTGTCTAAATGGACATTATGTACCCAAGAAGTTTAATATTGTATTTAGTTATAGTAAAGTTGAGTGTAGGCCACTCCAGATTTTTCATCTATTTATGTAATTTTGACAAAAAGTATTCAACTAATCCTCTTCAAAGATGTTTTCTTTTTGAGATATTTTTTTTATGAGCCATCAAACAGTGTGAGCTGTATCGTGTTTACAAGCTTTCAGAATCAATCATAAGAAACAAGTTCAGGAAAAGATCTGAAGTTTTTTTCAGTTAAGGCCGCTATCATTTCGTGTTAATTCAAGAATTTCAACACCCTAGAGTTAGTACTTTAAAAGAAGAAAACTGTTGTCTAAAATCACATTTTGGCCAAAGAAGTGAATTTTACATGATGCAATATAGCCAAAATAATTATAAATATAAATTTGATTCATCAAACTGTTAGCCTAAACTTTTGGATCCATCCACCCACCCAATCCCTCACCCTTATTACATGTAGACATTATCAAACAAATGTCAAAACTTATGGCTACAAAACGTGTAATACCATCAAAATCTCAAAATGGAATTTTTTATGATATTATGCTTTACTTATAGCATAGTTTTAATGAAACATGGAATATATGGACATATATATTATAAAAGTAATTAAAATATGAAACTATGGTTGTTTTGTTTCAAATTTTTAGAGTAAATTCAAATTTGAATGTTACTTCCTTTAATCAAGGCTATAAGACGAATAATCCCAATCAATCTATGTTGGGCTCTTGAATTTATATTAGAAAAACCAAAACTCCGACTATGGTCTAGTCTAAAATATATGAATCAGTCCATTAAGGATAGAGCTTGAAAGAACAAAACTACCTCATTGACCTATATCCAGCTTTAATAACTGAATAGCATGTATTTGAATCTGAATGTCACATGACATTTAATGAAGATAATTCGAGACCAATGGTCAAGTTGGCTATAAATATAATATAGCTATTTATATCCATAAATAGCCTTTTGGTAATGAGCTCTTTAAGCTATAATGTATAATAATATTTCCATTCTGTTCTGGAGTAATTGAGGGATCTGACGACAATCTGGTCTGAATCGTATTAGAGCAACGAGTTTTTTTAATACACAAGACCAACGTTCACCCTTTGTGTCACTCAGAAATTATAACAATAGTTATTGAAAATAATTCACTCAATACGATTGACAGAGATAATTTTGATTGTTGTTTTTTGTTATTATGGAACGGTAACAGATTGCTACATGGCCCAATCTTTTCATATAGTATTCTTAACATGATTCAAGATATATTAACAGTAAGTATATTTAGAAAAATAAAAATCATTTAAAAGTAAAAAAAAATCATTTATTTTATCATATAAATAAATAAAACATCCATTCAAGTTATATACACAATGATATATATTTAAAACAAACCAAACTTGTAAATTGAAATATTCAGTTTATTTACCTAACATAAATGAAATGTTATTAATAATGTTATTAATAAATGTAATTAACATACATTAATGAAAGGAATGTGTCTTTATAATATTACCTTGGAACATTCGTTTTTATCTGACAGTTGTGATCAAGTTTGTTTCTAAAAGTATTCATTTTTAACTTCTAATGTAATAGTTTATTATATATTTGTTACAATTATTTAGTTATATATATATATTCATTTATTATTTGCACTACCGTCATCACCGAGCAAGCAAGTCTCTGAGCTACGCTGTCTCCATGCCTTTACTTTATTACCAGTATTTATATTTTGCAAATTGTAAATTTTTTTTTTTTTCATTTATATATAATACATTTACAATAGTGTCATCAGCGAGCACGCAAGCCTCTGGGCTACTCTGGCTCCATGCCTTTACTTTATTACCAGTATTTATATTTTTCAAATTTTAAATTAAATTTTTTTTTGTTACATTTATATATAATACATTTGCTACTACTGTCATCGGCAAGCACGCAAGACACTTGCTACCCTGGCTCCAATTTGAGAATATAGTGATCATTTTCTTTTATTTTACATTATTCAGGTAATAAATAATATATATTTAATTTCAGGTCTCTATCTTCACGGCAAATGGGTGAACAAACAAACAAACAAACAAACAAACTCACGAACATTATATATAGAGAAGTTTTTTTTTCATTTTTTATTAATTTTTTTTATTCATGTTTTATTCATTCTAATTTGAAATCACGTTATTATTTTTGATAGCAACACAAAATAATAACATTAATAGATTAATAAATTTTTTATCAACATCTAAACAATAAGGCATTCAAAAATGGCAGGAAGACATTCCCCCAAAATTATACCATAAGTGGTCCTCGTCGGAGCCAAACATTTCGGTCCAATTTCTGCATTTCTTACTCTAAGTAGTTGATTTTTATTTAACTCGTTTATTGAAAAGAAGCATAGAATATGAACCAGCTTATTTTCCAGTTTCTTTTCAAATAATGTTGATACTGAGATTAACACTAATGAATAATTTTGAACTTGAATTAGGAGAAATGTTATAATTTCCCTTATATCTTATGTGTTTCAAATAATAAGTAGTTTTATACCAAACCTTATGACAGCATGAATAAGAAACCTTTTGTATAGTTATACACATTATAGATTTACATGCTATGTCTGTAGTGCCTGTAGGACTTTAGTTCATTAGATCGTTCAAACGACATTCATCTTCTTATTCCTTCTTATTTGTTTACCGACTACAGCAATGCCGGCAGAAAGCCTGCATCATAAACGAGGAGTTATTTCTGAATCAGTACATACACTTACTAAACCAAATGGAAAAGTTTTCGGAGTTTTGTTTCATCATGCCACTTGTACGTACAACTTTACGCTATAATCTCTGTTTATTAAACTATTTTTTATCAGGCTTATATACAACTCCAAAAAATAAAGAGTCGACAAATAAGGTATGCAGAAATCTTAACAGGTGACAAATAGAAGTTTTTAAGTTTCCTAAGTTTCCGTTGCTTTCGATTCAGGACAGTTTTTTTTTTTGATATTTTTTCAGAAGGATCATCTTGTTTGGTGAGAAAGAGACTAATGAGGTTCACCATGTGATATTAGAGTCAGTCAGTGTTTTATGCCACCATTCAACCATAATGATTTAAAACTGGGCTTCCTTTTATAAATTCATATGCTCTATGTTCGAACAGGTGGATAGCCAGTTTATAATGTGTTAGAAAAAAGCAGAAGGAAATGGAGAATTTGAAAACGGTTTTAGCAAGTAATATATAAACTTGATTCTTTCTAAGTAGCTTGCTATACTAGTTTGTAAGGAATTTCGAGAGGGCTATCGTGAGAACCACTTGACTCGGAGAGAACCGGTCAGATGGTGAAAGGAGTTAGTGCCATCTACTGTTCAGAGATTAGTTTGGTTGAGAGAAGGTTGGGCCAGTAGTCTGCTACTGTGATGCAACGCACTTCAGTGCTGTCAACCTGCTTGGTTAAATCTCTATAACCAAGCTAAAAAACACACAGGAACTAAACCATCGACTACTGAGATACGAAGCATTTGTATGCGTCGACATTTCAGGCGGGGGGTTATACAGCTCTTATGAGTGGACAGCTACTGCAGCCATGTGTGTCGTAGGTTTTACAGTAGTTCATACTGAACTCGCAGACGGGGCTTTAAAACTACAGGATATCAAACCCAAAAACTTGGAGGATCCTTCCCCAAAAACAGGAATATAAAATACATATAGAATTTAAAAACATGATTTCATTAATAATTAGCTCATAGATTTTTTTTTACTTTAAGAAAAGTAAATGAAAAATCATGAAAATGTAGATCATGAAAAAGTTGGCTTATGAAATTTTACATGGATTTACATGTTTTGAAGTCCCTATAGTAAATTTCTAACGTTTCTTGAAGACAAGAGGTGAGCATGGGTGGGTAGGTGAACGAAACGTCAGTGGGGACGCCACAAGCCACACCGTTTGATGGATCAAATCGATACTTTAAAAAAAATGACTCCAATAGTGCAGTTGTGTCCTACAGTTTTTTCCCAATATAAAAAAAAATTGTATTGCTATTTCAATAAAACTTATTGAATAAAATAAGGATTAAAGTCTGAAATTGATAATTTGGTAATTTGATTTAAAAGGGAAAAGACCATAGTCTTTTAGATGGATGATCACCTCTACCGCAGACATACACGCAAACATCAGCAAAAAACTTTAAGATATAGAGGATCTTAAAACGAGTAAATATGTTAAATTTTCATTTAGTAAAGTGAAAAAATAAAGAATGCAGAGTAGTTTAGACAGGGTATCAGATTATTTCAGAAAATGATTTTCCTAAGTGTTTCAATACTCACTTGTTACATTAGTTAAATTTGTTAAATTAGTATAATTACATCAGGCTAAATTATATGTATTTGGAAATTATTAAAATGAAATTTATTTTCCAAACAAACCAACAATGTATTGTATAACATTAATTAACAATAAAATACTGCATTAACTAGTATACAGTTAGCTAAAACTTATAACTTTAAAAAAAATTTTCTTTATATTTACAATACATAATTTTTGAAAAAATAACAGGAAATAAATAAAACTATGGCAATCAACTTGAAGAAGGTTTGCTGTTGTACCGACCATAGAATGAAATCTATCTATGTACAATAAGCATGCTACAAAATTGTTTAAAAACAAATTGTCTACTGACAGTGTGACCGGTAGCTTTAAAAACTCTAAACTCGAAATAATGACAACCTGCTGCATTTTTTAATTTTTAAAAGCTGCAGTCTTTTTATGCCTTAACTTAGACATTCCTTTATCAGAATCTAACAAGAGAAACTAATTTACTTCAACATTTCCAGTTATAATGGGCCTGATATTGGAACTAAATGAAATATTTTTCAAAATGTTTGATGAAGAAAGCTTCATTTTGCTTAAAACTTTAAAAATGTTGAGTCTAAAAGACTATGGGCTCACGCCATTCAACCGATCGAACTCAAATTAAAAACAAAAATAGGATTTTATAGGAAATGAGCTGTAGATTTTCACAGCAAAATTGCCTTAATAAAAAAAGACACTTTTGTACATTTTGTATATTCAGAAAATATTTGTTATATAAACTACTAATACTGAAATATTGAGATTGTGCATGTGTAATTCACATAAAATTGGTCTAAAATGGAAAAACTATCAAGATAAATAAAAAGAATGTTTGACATTTTGAGAAAATATAACCTTAACTTTGTAAAACTCAAAACAATTCTTATCTGTTTTACTTGTAAGATTTGTTTACACTGACTTAAAAAAATTCTTAGAGTCTAAGCAAACAGAAATAAAATGTTATTATATTTTCTTAAAATGTCGTGGTGCTCTTCACAAAATAATTTGAAATGAACAAAATGAATAAAACAAATTTTTGTTCATTTAAAAATGATAAAAATTCAAAATGAAAAATATAAATGAATAAAAAGAGTAAAACAAATTTTAAATTATTAAAGAAAGTGAGCTGTGAATATATAATGTGTATCCTATACATACATTGTTCTTTTAACAAGAACATTACATCTTTCTTCACTGAATCATTCTAATATCGAAACATACTATACAATATTGTAAGCATGTATGATACATAGCTATAGTTTGTAATATGATTATTGTATGATATACAATCATAGTATATATCGTATTTTAGCAGCTATAAATATCATAACTTTCGTTTAACATACTAGGTATAACTTTTTATTGTTTCTATAAAGTTTACTGCAAAGATAACTTTAGAGACTAACAGATTTGCAGGTCTAGAGGGTTTTCTTAATAAACTTGCATGAAGTGAGCCGACATGTAGCTGTGTGGAGGTCGACCGAGAACATTTAGACTCCTCAAGTCACACCACTTGACAAATCGTACTGACATTTAGAGTCATATTGGACAACTATTCCAACAAATTGGATTTGATTGGTTTGTACTCGTAATAACTTCACAATAAATTTGATATATAATAAATCTACATAATTCTATTCTACGATAGTACATTAAAATATATTCAAAATTAAATTGGCCGACAAACTGAGTATTATCCATGTCATATTTTTGTAATCCACCAGAGTCTCTTATAAAAATTCATTATTTGAAACATGTAGAGCAAAAAAATATTTGTTTTGTGTCTAAAAAAGATCTCTGCACTTATGTGAGAAATAAAATTGACTAATATTACCGAAAGGTAACTATAGGGTACAAAGTAATGGTTCCCTTTAAGTCGGATGTACCGAACACTGAAATAATAACCGTAAAGACAACTGGGTGGATATTTATGTATCGAATATTTGTTACTCATGGGAAACAAGCTTATAGGGGGAGAGGGGATGAAAATTTTAATTGGCAGATGGCTGACAGGAATTGTCAAAAAAATAAGCATTAAAGTAGAAAGTTGTGTAAGGGAGGAGTCGTACAAGTGTGGAGGTCTGGGCAGCGACTGCGGAGACCCGCATCGCCTCAGCTCGCCACGTAATTAGTAACCGTCCAGGGCGGGGGGCTACTCGACAGGCTTTCCTGTAGACCAAGTCCTCGTGTGCTGTCGTCCTCATCACTACTGAAGACTGAGCGAATATTTCGAATTATTCAAAAATATCTTCATCCTCAATACCCTGACACATTAAAATATAAGCTTCTCAAATCATGTAAAAGAAGTTTTACGCATAAATCTCCTTAACCTCACTGTTTCTGCTTAAAGAAACCATTTATAACGCTTTTAATTGTCCCTAAATATATTAAGAAAAAAAATGTCTAGACTATATTGTTGGAAGAGTAAAATATCCTGGTGATAAGTTAAGTAACTCTTATCATAAAAAAATACTGCAATAAATAGATGAACATCAAAGTGTAAAATCTGCAAGTTGTCTTATACTTTCACATGAAATATGGATAATATTTTTTAGATGAGAAACCTTGGCATATTTTTCCTTGGCAGCTTTAAAACATAAACTCACAATAGATTCAGTGATGTTCCTTTTGATTTTATATAAAAACTCGCTGAATATTCATATTTTGCAGTGTAATGCTTTGATTTGGTGGTATCATCAGCATAACTGCATAACTGAAAACTTAATTTATTCTCGTCTTTATTATACTGAAGTATTTATGCAACGGTGGCTTCATATTGATTATACATGCATACTTGAACATTACGTCTTCAGTGATACGAATGGTCCAGCGATGAGTGATTGAGATTTTGATGGAGACATAATGCAGCTAACTGGTACATTGGATTTAGAAGTGTAGACAAATTTAAAATAAACTGTTTTAAACTTTATTCCCTTGAAGACGATGGAAGAAACATTCAATAGCGAGAGTTCTAGTTGAGAAATATTACGTTGTCATAAATGAATGAATGGTATGTAGGGCACGAAGGTGCGAGGTTGACAGGGAGCAGTAGTTGAAAGCACTAAGTATGTAACAGGTAGACTCCATTCGAGCCTTGCACGAGCTCACAGGCATTAAACGAGAAAAAAATGGACCAATTTAAAGGTAAGGCAAACAGGGTGATCGGTAATGACTTCCTGCAAGGGTGCGCCAGGCATGCCTTGTTATCTGGCTGAGTTTGTTCCAGAGATAGCAGAAACGTCAAGTAATGATCGGTTGGAGTCCATTGATTAGCGCCAGTTGGTTTAAGAAGAAGGTAATTCAGGGAGGAGTGATCCTAGCAGGTTCTCATGTATGGGTAACTGCGGCCCAAAACACCGGCCACACTCAATTGAGCCAGATAACCTATCTCTTGTTTAAAACATTCTTCCATCACTGATTTCCTTTCCGATACACATCACATAAAACTTCATACACTTACCTACCTTTTTTCTTCATCTTTTTTTTCATTAATGGTACTAGATGATAAGCACCTTCTCGTATGTTCATTCATTTAGGAATCCTTTGGTTGGATTGCTTCGAAAAGTGTGTACTCCCCGACATTAACATATAGTATACAAGTGTGAATTTACAATTCATATCCATTACCAGTGGTGCAAAGTGTGGAAGTGAGGGTTTAAGAATGAAGTTAATCATGGGCAGATATAGGCTTAATGAATAATGGGGCATAATAGACCAAATATATAACCTCTGCAATTATTCCCTGCTTTAGTAACAAGTTCAGGAGTCAAAATACAAATGAGTAGACCGAAATAGATTTGGAGTTCAAAATATACTCCCAAATGTCCCAAATTAAAATGTACAAACGGAGAATTTGGGAAAAAATATAAATGGTTTTAAATTACTTCTGAGGTAAGCTACAATCCTGATATTTTCTTAGCGACTTACCAAAGGAGTCTGATCTGTCACTTGCATAAGTTCTGTTTGCTCTCCGCCAGAGACTGGATGGCCACCAGATTTCATTTTGTTAGAAATGAAATGGTGTTAGTCAGTCAGACTGACAGTTATTCGTAGGTAGTGTACTAGAACTATATTATTGAGCACTGCTTGAAAAACAGTGAATGCCTTCACAGCTGATTTCATAATATAGTTTGGCAATATCTCTTTTTAATTACTAGAACTGACACCTCTTTCTTCAACTCTTATTATATGCAGCATTAAGACTTTTCTGAATCTATTAAGTTATATGTCGTTAACACAACTGGTTCTCTAATAATATTTAATATGCCTACGACAATGCCTCCTTACCTACGAAATATCAATCGTCTTGCTCTTGGGTAATAGTATTAACAATTTACATTCACTCTGATTGGCAAAACAGTTTCACTCATATTTTAAGAATTCGAACCATGAAGAACAGCTCCATGCCTTGCAATTAAAGTTAAAACAGAAATCACGAGTCATCCTATTCAATCGCCCCCAGTGGGACCATGCAGCTCTACCACAAACTGCATTGGTTTATATACATCCACAGGTTCTTTGAACCAGGGGCTAAAATGATTACTGACCTTACCTGTAGCTGAGCAAGTTCAGTAGGACCTTTGGTCTGGAGTTCGATCAGAAACTCATAAAATAAGTCTATTCTACGGGCGGCGGGGGCCCATGGAGGGTTTATCTCTCCATCTCGCCAACTGAGGTTGGACTCGTAGTGGCTGTTGGTTCTCACCCAAATTGGGTAGACCCTTGTGGTCGCTGTGTGAGAAGCAGTAACTGCTTGGGAGGATGCCTGCTTAGCATACCGGGGAGCTAGAGACCCCAAATAGGTAGAGGCTTGGGCTCTTGATGGGAGCTCAGAGTGGGGACGATTAGATACCACCCCCATTTTTAGCTCAATTATATGTTTCAGTACAGGTGGCAGTTAGCCAACGAGAGACCTTAGAGTGTCTTATAACTAGCCCAGACAGGTGGCGCTTAGCCAACGGGAGGTTTGTAATCTCTGTATGAGTCTTGCATTTGAGGTACTAAGACTCCTCACAATGACGCCCTGATGGTGTTCGATGACCTATTAGTAGCAAGCCCTGGTCCTAGGGTAACGGGCATTTACCCACTTCGGAGGGGGACTACTGAGCCTCAAAAACCCTAGGGTAGTCCTTAAACTGAAGGCATGTAGGAAAGCCTGTATATTGAAGTCATCCTACTGAATGGTCTGTAGTTTAGCTTGACGTGTCATTGAGCAGTGGCAACGTGAGAGCATTAGGAGCTGCTGTATAGATGACCGTCAGGGGTCAAGGACTTAACACATGCCAATCAGAACTATTTGCCTTCAAAACACACAAACTCAAAATATGCGCCAGTTACCATTGAACCTTGTATACGGTGGTCTATCAATATCAATAGAGATGTAACTTGTCTATTTTGTAAGCAGTCCTTACCCACTGGTGCTATGATAGGTTATGAAAAGTACATAAGCGTACGACATGTTAAAATATTCTTACATTTGCTATTCATAACTCAGAGACTGCAGACATTGTGTAGAGAGGCAATTAGAAAGGAGAGAGTGTTTGCAGAAAAGCACAAGTTAATGCTAATGTAATAGAGTTAGAGTCATAGCTCACCGTGTGTTTCAGTTACGACAGACAATTGTTTATTTATCCATCAATATAAATTATTAAAATTACCTTTACTTTTAGGTATTTTAGGTATTTAATTTCAGTAAAATCCTAGTGCTCATGGTAACTGAACCTTCCCGCGCTGTGTGGACACCGTAGCAAACATAAAGGAAACAGACAACGTTGTCACATCAGTTTGACCCAAGTTCATGTCAGTTTATTCATATTCATGTTCAATGTGTACAGTTATCAACTTTTGTTGAAATGCAGTTTCACAACTTCTAATAATTACTCAGATTTCGGGTAGTAACTCGGAAGTATCAGTATTTGAACCAGTTCACACTTTTAATTGATAATTTAAGTTTTATTTTGCAAAAAAAGATATCGTTTACCAATTAATTTGAGGTTTACATGGTTGGAAGGTCATTTGTGCTCACCGTCTGTAAGCGCAGCTGTAGAGTAACTGCACTTCATAACTGAATGTCAGCCGTCCAATTAGAATCTAATTAATTGTCCACCCTCATGTTGTTTCACACTCTTACGTCTCCAATCTAATTGTATGTCTTATTGTTTATTTTCTCTCTTTAACTTTGTTCTACAACAGACCTGCATAATTTTTTTTATTAAATTCTACTTAATTTCGCTTATGTCTATATAGAAAAGCATTTTAAAAGTTATGACTGTAAGCAATTACCACGTAGAATTGTTTCAGCTAAATAATTTTTTCTTCACCAGAAAAACGCTGTAAACCATATATGATGTTACCACATTTCAGTCACAGATTCAGTTTCTCTGCTATCATCGCCGTACTGAATATACTTATAAACTTGCAATTGAGTTGTTAGAAAGAAACTTAGAACTTAGAAAGAAACTTTAGTGAATTAACAAAGTACTGGAAACAACCTAATTACTAAACACAACTCATCATTAATGACAGTGCGATAGTATTTCTCTTTAATTCGTTAATTTGCAGTTTACAGTTATTTTTTTAAACAAATACATAATCTCATCATTATGCAATAGAAATTCAAGAGTCCACCTTAGCAATTCGATTCTCATAATTATAGCATTCTTTACTATACTACAATAAAGTATAGTGATCATGAAAAAATTCTATATCGAAATTTTGACGGAATTTTTGGGGTTCCAGAAGTCGTTTTATGAAGTTTTTCGATAATGTCTGTGCGGTGTGGCTGGGTCAGTATGTATCCAAAGTTTGTGGCCACGCTACAGTCCAGAAACTTTGATGTATCAAATTGATATTTAAAAAAAAATGGGATTTTTAGTGTAGATGAACTATATTATTAGGGATCAATTATGCATTTTGGAAAAGTCACATTTTTTTACCAAAAAAACTGTTTTTAGACATTTCTTTTCTTCTAAACTAATAATTTTGGAGTCTTGAAATTTTGAGGCTGCAAAAAAATTCTTTGAGGCTACAAAAGTAATAAACGAAAAATATCCTCAGATTTTTAAAACAACGAGAATTTTTCTTTCAATAAAATGTAAAAATTTTGTCCTACAATTCAATCTGAAAGCTTGGGAGAACTATACTAGCAATACTGTTTAATGGATCAAACTGAAACTATACCTAGAAATAGAACTCTATGTGCGGGATGAGTAGAGATAACTTTTTTTTTTTAAAATTATACATTAACCAAAGGGTCGTTAGAGTACAACTTCTGTTTTCAGAAAATGTTTTTCTGACTATAAACGGCTCATTAAAAAACATTGACATTTTTTTAAAAAGAATAAAAATATATAAAAAAATAAATCGTGAAATTTCAATAACGGTAAAGAGCAATAAAACTATTAAAACTGAATATTCATTCTGACTAATTGTTTACTTGCTATACTTGTCGGATTTGTTTATATTTATTTACATTGACTAAGCAATTTTTTGAGTGAATCTACTGAAATGGAATTAACTTTTAGAGGTTTAATGAACAATTTTTAAATAATTTAAGAACTATATGTAGAAACATAAAATTCTCACATGTATAAAATCAAAGCAAATCTGACATATAATTTCTGATGCTTTGCATGATATGATGGATTTATCTCACAAAATGCTCTAATCAATGTATATGTTGCATCCTTGAACAAAACTTAATATCAGATGTAATTACTTTATGTTTATTAATCATATAAAATTTGGGTAATATTGAAGTGTGAGTAATGGACTCTTTCCTATTATTTTGTTCACAAATATTTAGTTTTTTTCACTATTCTAGTCTAATAGTTCATATCTATTACTTTCAAAAATTTCAAGTTTCCAGCTATAAAAGTTTTAAATTAAACTAAAAAGCCGGCTTTCAATTTGATTTGAGTAAGCAAAACCTTCTAATTACTAATATATTTTTTTCCCAATAATCATTTACAGCAACCTTTTAACAGAGTACAGTACGCAGGGAAAATATAATAGCTCAGAGTAATTTTTGACAAAGAGAAAGAAAGTGTTTTTCTTTTTAAAATATACAATAAATTCTCAGTGTAATAATTTAATAAAAGACCATAAATGTAAAACATAATTCAAAATTAAAACATTGAGTGAAAAATATGAAATAAAATTATCCTACATCTTAAATTAAAAATTTTCTTAAAAAGGCATTTTTTCTTACATGTTTCTGACATTTTTCAGACAAAATAGGAATATTTTCAAGTTTTAAATGGAAACTTTGTATTAAATCATCAATGTAGAATATGGTCAGTAAATTTATGGTGGGTCGCACAGCCGGGAGGCCATCACGGGACAGCTTGATTATGAGATCTTGTTGAGTTGTCTTCTGAAAGACCTTCAGTGCTTAATCATTTCAGTTAATCCCACAGTCATTGGCATAGCTGTAGGTAGCTATGTAACTAGTAAGCTGCTCCAAGTAGTCATTATTTTAATGTTATCTACAAGAATTCAAACATACAATAATAAAATGTAAAATTTTATACATTTATAATTTAATTTTACATAATTTAATAATGATAACATTTTTTTAATGTAATTTAATTTTAATTTTTAATAAACTATAATAAATGTTAAATAATGTAAATATAAACATGATGAATGTTAAACAGTGCACCATACAGTACTTTACATCTAGGTTTTAAATTATGAAAGAGGTTTGCAAGCGCAAAAAGCAGTGAGTAGAAAAGACATAGGTTTGATTAAGACACAAGCGTCGGTACTGTATCAGTGAGATTCTCTCATTCCTAAGCGAGCAGCTGAACTCTGACAAGCTCAACAGTGTCACAACGCGCTTTTGAGCTGTCAAGCGCTCAGTATTATATAGGAATATTGTATTTCTAATTAGGGAAAGGCTACAAGGAATATACAACCAGCAGGCTCACCGGAAATGTACTCATTACATCGACTGTTCAATCCATTCGATTTAGAATACAAATGGTGCTCTAAATTCAACTAGAATAATATTTGGAGCAGTTCACGGCTGGAAGGATCAAATTACATAAATACTTTTTTCTCTCTGTATATGTTTGTTGATTTAAATAGCTTAATAAATAACAACTGTGCTACATTTTGTTCACGTAAGATGTTTTGTCTTCTTCAGCTGCTTGAGTAATGCTTTATGTTATTGCTTGAAATAAAATATACAGACATTAATTAAAGATATCTCTTTGTTATCTAGAAATATGCATATTGCTAGACACTTTACTGGAAATCAGATGAGAACAGTAGAACAAGTTGCCATTGTGTAGCAGTTTACATTTTACTAGCAAATAAAAACTCAGTGTTAACACCGCAGTTTACCTCTCTTATTTATTATTGTTATTAGGAAAACTGTAATTAACAATTCAAACTTGGGATAAAAGTTAGAAATTGTATAACTCTGAATATTTGAAGAAGAAAATAACATGAAATTCAGATGTAGTCTCTGACGGGAGTATTCGCCTAAGGCAACTGCTTGAACGCTGCATTGAACAGTAGGTTCTGGTGTGGGAAAAGGCACGTGCAGAAAGCTGTCTGCAGGACTTCATCTAAGAGACATTTAATGGTATGTGTCCGGTGTCCAGCTAAACTAAGTAATGCAACACACCTATTTATTCATAGCGTTTGCAAAGGTGAATGTATTTAGTCGAGCCTTCTAACGCAAATAGACTCCTTCACCCTCTGTTAATCACGGAATGCGTGAGGTAGAATCTTGATTATTGACAGGATGACAAGGCAGTAAACCATCTTGGTAGATTTACCAGTGGCGGCAATGCAGGTACAGTTCAGTTCAGTCAGTACCACTGATAGCAGTGTCTACTTCATTCAAATCTCTTTTGAAATGATGAATCCATCTGTCTCCTAGAATTTATGGTTTTACTTTTGGAACAACATATATTTCTCCTATGCATCTACAACTTTTGTAATGCACATCTGCTAAAGCCTCACTCTAGGTAAAAAGATATCGTTAGTGTTGGCACGAGAATAAATATATGCACTATCAGCACAGCGATTAATAGTCAAAGTGTCTGACAACAGAGCAAGAGAGTCTTAATAACCAGCAAATGTATCAGGCTAGAGTAAATTATTCAAGCTGTATCAAATCTCAAACATAATACAAGTGAAAACTGATGGAATTATACGTTTGAAGATGCCAACATGTTCATGTTTTGCACAGTTTGATTTGGTATGATACGTTCATACCAGAATGATTAGCTGTTCTATTGACTATAAAGATCTGTTATTAATAAAAAGTAATGATACAAGCGTTTCAGACATTTGCAAACCCCACTGGAACAGTCTTTCTAATCAATTCTAAAACATTATCGTTCGGCAAGCCAAGCAATAAGCAGTTTTGTCTGTTTTGTAAGTGGAATGAAATTTTTCCTTGTTTCCTGTTTCCTTGACATTATAATCTGACATTTGTTCTTATCAACAATAAGGTATAGTTCCGTCATAGATTTCTTTTTAATATATTTTAATTGCCTTTATTCATCTTACTAAATTAATTTAGCAATATCGTAATGTAGGTGTACTGATTCTAGTTCTTTATTTTAAATAATGGTTTACGGTTCAAGCATTTTCAATTCACTATACCTTCCTAAGATATAACGTCTTGTTTTTAAATGATGAAAATTTCAAACAGATGTTGAAATAGAAATAGAGCAGATATAAATTATGGAATGTTAAATGGTAGTTTTTTCTCCTTTCTAAATGTTAGTAAAATTAGAAGATGGATTACCTCCAATGGCCTCGCGCCCGTAAGCGACTGAACCTGGTACTGGCCTCCTACCGCAGAGGTAAGTGCGTTCACTGCGCGCCGGAGGTAAACAGTATGGGGCAGGCCGTCGCCAGTGCGGCTCAGTAGTACAACCCGTGGCGGATTCTGTCTCCTACTGTGTCTTAGCCGAGCCTGTTTGCCTAGAAAGAGCTTGGCCCAACTTGGACTCGTTGGAGGAACGGGATGGTAGCCTCTCGCGTCCTGCGGGTAGAAAAGAAAATTTGCCAATAGAGAGTCTAAATGGCAGCCCCGTGAAGCACCACTCGGTGGTTCGTATCGCCTTTCCCCATCTTCCGTCCCCAGCACACAATAAAGCGACAACTTTGGGAGATGGATGGTATTTTAGTCGGTAGTCTGGCTTTTGCTGGGAGCCCAGCTTTATTTACAAAATACAGAATTTTCAATTTTGTGTGTAAATTGTAATTCACCACCAATCATGTCAAGCCAAACAAAAAAGAAGAAAAACTTTAATAAAATTAGTAGAGTTTTTAAGCCAACTAAGGTAAATCCATAACGGTATTTATTTAAAAGACGTCTTAATAGTATCAAATAATAATGAAGAAATTTAGGGTGAATTATAACTTCGTAAGCGTTGCCAAATATATCCTCTACTGGAGGGGGTTACTTCTTAATTTGGCCAGATATTTTTGAACATCCTAAAAATAGCATTATTTACTTTTATTCACAATAGTTATAGTCGTGAATTATTGACATGAAATGTTTAATTTATTTATTAGGACAACTTAGATGACATGTGTTTAATTAAGACTTTTATTCAATAAAAAAAATTATAAAATGCATGTGTGCTAAAAAAATACAATTTCCTAACTGTGGACACTGAAGTCAGGACCAGTGTTAATGAAGAGTACCCTCTGCCAAAGTGAAATAATCTCTCTGCAAGCGTGCAATAAGCAATCTAATAAACAGAACAAGCAAGTCAACAATAAACACTATCTCATCACATTATAATAAATGCATAAAATAGTAAGTCATACATATACGTTATCATGATTTGAATATCGTTTTTATTCAAAGTACTTTTATTGTTTAAAATAATAATTCAAAAAAGTGGAACACCTTTAAAGGTTAGTCGTTACAGCTTTTCCAAGTTTGGCACTAAAAGCTGTAGCGGTTGTCTTCAACAAACCAGCCTCAGGCCCGTAATGTCTCTAAATTCAATAAGTGCTTCATTATTTGATAGAAATTTAAGATATCCCAAAATTTGGGCATAAGTTCATGGGTCTTCGTTACCAAGTGTAATTGCATTGCATTGAAGCATTGTCTCCGCCAGAAAACCTGCAATTTAAAGCTTTACCCATATTTCCATCAAGTAATGGATAAACACAATTTTTTTTAATAAATAAACTCCTTTGATAAAGTTAAGATATGTTAAATAGATATGCCGTTTTTTATTTGTAGAGACTAAAGCCATGGATTTCATAATTTTTTTTTTTAAATTAGTTTCAAAAGAATTACATCATAACTGTTCATATTTGGCAATTTTAAAAAACGAATATGCCAATATATTAATTAAAACCAACAGAACTGTTTTATTTCCATTTTTGAAAAAACTTTCCTTGAGTAAATTTCAATTCCTCATCCAAGTAAGGAAATCAAACATGATTTCTGTTTTACATAATTTACATTAAAGTATCATTATTATGAAATAACAGCACAGCTACGTGTGGGTATTTAGATATCAAATGTTAAAACCCCCATCAGATGCTGTTACTTGTATCGTATTCACGATCAACTACCTCGCAATTACAAAGACAACAGAAGAATGTAAAAAAGCTGTTTTAGGGACTTCAAAAAAATAATCCGGGAAAACCTTGAAACCGATTTATTTTATGTTTACTATATTTATTTACAGTAACATGAAAACACCTTCAAAAGAGCATCAGGAGAAGACGTGTACACAATTTGAGAAACAAACAGCACATATCAATATGGTTTATTATCATTATGGGGTGCTTAATTTGAATTTTAGTATGTTGAATGTCAATTTTTTAGTTACTGTTGGTTTGTGTTTTCTTTGTGAAATTGATCCGAATCCTATCTAGAGAAGATATTGTTTGCCGATATTAAAAGAGTTTGATTGGACGGTGGAGTGTGTTGAGGAGCGCGCGGCTCTCCGTGGTCGGCGTCTGAGTGACAGCTAGGCAGATGGACGAGGATTAGCGTGGACAGTGGTCAGCGACAATGACTCTTCCGGGCAGATGCCTCCAGCTAGATAATTGCCAACACGCGTCCCGGATTGCCATCCCAGCTGCTTCACGCCTTTCCTAAACATCCACCAATTTGCCACTACCGCCAGCGCCGGCCGCTGTCTATTCTTCCATCAACACAAAAACCCTAAAACTTTCCTTATGCTTCCAAGATAACCTTAGCAATTATTTGTTTTCATAAGTAAAACTGGGCGCACTTGGTTCATTAGTTCGTATCAGTGTGCAGATAAATATCTAAGCTTTGTTGATGTATATACAAATTTTGTAATATATAACCAATCAAAATAAAGAAAAAGAAATAAATTGTCCAAACTTTTGCTGAGAAGAAACTTTTCATAGATGAACAGAGAATTTAAATGGGAATCAGTGGCACAAGTATACAAGACAAGTGCAAAACAGATTTGGAAAAAATTACACCAATATAATCTGCTACAACATAAACCTCTTGAGTGGTATAAATAACTAGAGTGGCTCTTAATGATAATGTTTTGTATTTTAAGAAGGTAGAAGCTAATTAACATCACTGTGATATAAATGAAATCCAGTACCTAATTAAATAGAAGCATCAAAGTTAGTATTTCAGAATGAGAACAATTGAACATAGCACGATTTTGTGTTACTATTTCGGGTAAGGATACTAAGAAAAAAAATCTGGAGTGGCCTACACTCTACTTTACTATAAGTAACTTAATGTCAAATTTCTTGAGTATATAAAACATAACGTCTCATTTAAGCATAACGTAAACATCTAAATGGGATATAATTATTAGCCTGTCATTCCTGAGGTAGTACAGATAGTGATTGAAGGACATATCAATTTATAAGCTTATTTTTGTACATCACAAATAATTTATTATTTGCAAATAATTTCATTAGTATAACTACAGCAGTAATAACATTTTTGAAAAACCAAAGTGAACATTTCTTGAAACGAAATAGTATCCTACAAGAGAACATGGCTATTGTTCAAAAAGCCAGTAGATTTCTTACATCGTTTACTTGACATCCTTCTACATTGAATATTAATGTAAAATTTTCAAATTTGAAACAGTAAAATACTCTTTTTTTCTCTGAAAAACTTCTTAAACAGCGAAGAAAATGTTGTTTTAAGGTGATTTGTTAATTAAAGATGTACGATAATTACAGTTATTAATCTCTAAACGAAAGATTAATATTTTGAATTATCTTTTACATTTCTGGTTTTTAACAGAATTATTATACTGGGAATTTTATGGCTTCTTAGTATTTAATAAGATCATTTTCCTTCCCCTTTGTCAAATAACATATATACAAATTATTTTTAATGAGTGTTATCATTTACCTGCAAAATATTATTCCTCTTACAATATTATCTCTTATAAGTCAATAATATATTTTCATTTTTCCATTAGAAACATCAAGTTTATCTCAGTAGATTCGCTCAAAAAATTTCTAAGTCAATGTAAACAATGTAAAAAAATACAAAAAATTCGACAAGTATAGCAGGTGATCTCTTAGTCTAGAATAAACAAACAGTTTTTATATCGTTATTGTTCTTTCCCGTAATTGAAACTTCATGATTTTTTTTTTATGAATTGCTAATTTTTTGTTTCATTTTTGGTCAAATTTTCATTATTTTTTAACGAGCCGTTTAGCGTCAAAAAATCATTTTCTGAAAACACAAATCGTACTCTAACGCCCCTTTAGCGAAAGTAATTTCAAAAAAAAATATCTCAACTCATTCGCCATATAATGTTCTATTTGTAGGCATAGTTTCATTTTGATCGGTCAAACAGTATGGCTTGTATCGCTCTCACAAGGTTTGAGATTGAATTATAAGTCAAAATTTTTACATTTTATTGAAAAAAAAATATTTCCTGTTGTCTTAAAATTCTGAATATATTTTTCGTTTGTTGCATTTGTAACTTCAAAGATAATGTCAAAATTTCAAAACTCTAGGGTTATCAGTTTAGGAGAAATAAATGTTTTAAAAAAAACGGTTTTTGGAAAAAAAAGTGACTTTCCCATCATGCATAATTCTTCCCAAACAATAGGGATCTTCGTCTAAATGGGGCCCATTTTTGTGTAAAATATCAACTTGATCCATCAAAGATTCTGGACCGTAGCGTGGTAACAAGCAATGCTAACACACGCACCCACCCACCCACCCACCCACCCACACACACACAGACATCATCGTAAAAACGTCATAAAACGACTTCTGGGACCTCAAAACATGTAATTCCGTCAAAATCTCGAGATCGAATTTTTTCACGATCACTATACTTTACTTATAGTAAAGTAATAAACAATCTGTGGAGAAAATTACAGCAAAGTGTCACATAAACCAAAATTTTTTAAGGAAACAATGTGTTTTGAGCAATTGTGTTCTTCAGGTTTATTTATTTGCAGAGAAAACGTAAAATCGGTTTATAACGGTTTAAAATTGAGAAGCACCAAATAAAAAAAATTTATATTTTAAAAAAATATACTTGTGAATAATAAAAATAATAAAGTACTGGAATATGCTTGAGGCAATAAATCAGTAGATTACAGTTTATGATGTGCTAAACACGACTACACAAGCTGTGGGCCAAGATACAATCAAAAGGCGAATCGAAACGCCTCGAGAGGAAGGGCATGATTGACACAGTGACCCGCATAGAGCAGGTGGACCTAAGTTTTTCATAAATTGATATTAATGAGAGGGTGACCATGTGGGTGGCACCTGTTCTAACGGAACCCAATGGACCTTGGAGTGAGAGCTGCCGAAAACCAACAGGCCAGTTCTGTCTCGTAACGATCTGCTGGTAATCCTTGAGACCGAGTTCTCAACAAATATAATAAAAAGTGTAATAGTTATTGTCTGTCTAGAAACAAGTATCTTGATAGTGAGTATCAACCAACTTGAATTTTCTCGATAACTATGAAAGAACAAAAATACTTAAATGACCTTTTACTTTCTGCGAAAATCATTAAAAATACGATTCCGTTTTCCTTATTATTAATGGAAAACTCAGTGTTGAACTCTAGCAGTTGAGTCATGAAAGTTTTACATTACTTTCCACATCACCATTTTTTTTCGAATTCAAGTTTATTGTTACTCGGGTTAAGATCAGTCATTTAATAATTTCGTTAGATAACAATGATTTCAAATTTATAAGAAGTTTAACTTAAGTACAATATCCTTGGTATGTTGAAGCAGAGTATGTATTTTTTTGATGAAATCTAAACTTCAATTTTTAGATGGATTAATTATTAAGAAGTTAATTAATAAAAGAAAGGATGAATTATATTTAAAGTAATCTATCATGGGTTTTTATGTTAGGTTTTTGGGTATTAGGTACAATGCAAAATATAAAGTGTTTACCAAAGTTGTGGTAGGCAAACAGAAAAATAATTAAGTGTATAAGGCCTTCCATGATATGGCAAAATATGCTTATAACGTTTGAACCAAGCTTTCTAGCATCTCGTTAGCATGATTTGAGTTTCTTAATTAACCTATTAAGATGGTCATTTTATATGAATAGGTTCTTATTATGACAAAAGGAAAAAAACAAATTTGAGGAAGCTGTGAGGGTGAGTCTGTGGGAACACGCGACTTGTGCTTGCATTGTAATCTCGCCTTCGTGCCACCGAGGCCCTCAGTCTTTAATTGCATGATTGTCGGTGTAAAAAGTAAATAGGCTTGTTTGGAAGGCGATGTCGTGCTGCTGGGCAGGCGAGAGAGGCAGGTGTGACGCTTTGATTCCAGGCTATTGGTTATTTTCAATGTTGGAATGAGCCGGGTAACTAATTGCAGCAGAGTCTTCACTATACGGGGCCATCGAGCAGGCTTCTGTTCTCGTCTCCAACTCAAGTACATTATTCTCCAGAAAGCTGGCTTTAAAATGTTACTTACATCAAACATTTCGTCAAGAGTATCTTCCTTCACAGTGCTTTCTCATCCAACGGACTTTTTATTTAAACCTTTAATTTCACAAAGTTTTTCTATTACGGAGGTAAACCCTCTCGTATTAGTTTTGATGCCTATTAGAATGTTTAGTACAATGATTACAGCGACTTCAGATAAAAGTCTTAACAAGGATTCTTACTAAGACTATATTTAATGAAAAACAAGAATTTCGTATTCTTGATTGTGCAACGGAAAAATTGTGCACATTGTCTGTCACTTCATCTAACACTTCTAATATAAATATATTATAATTATAATTTTGAACATACTTTAGAAAGTTTAAAAAAGAATAGAACTTACTACTGTTTACTACTATTTCTGCATTTCTTATGACTCTAATAAGTATAAATATAGCTTAATATATATTAGTATTTATTTAATTTTTTTGTAGGATAAGCGACCTGTAAATGGCTGCTTTTAATGGTGATTTTAAATCAAATTAAAATATTTTAAGATATCAATAAAAAAAATATATAAATGAAAGTGCTATTTGTTGGAGTTTGCATTTATACGAGTATAAGTTAGCGTTTTCATTTCCTTACAACTATTGTTCCCATTTAATTTATAATTCAACATAATTATATAATAATTATTGTATATTATATATTTTATATAATATATTATATATATTATATTATTATGTTATATATTATAATTATTTATAAGCAAATACTATTTTTAGAATATTACAATGAAAAATAATATTTCTGAAAAAAGTTGCTCTTTTTTTGTTTAAGTATTACAACTTTAAGGATCAATGATCAAACCACAATAAGAAAATGGGAAAACAAGACCAAGTTCTTTCAACCGTAACAAGCGGTCTTCGTCAGAGTCAAAAACCCAACTAAACTATACCGCTTGTTACGGTTGAAAGATCTTAGTCTTGTTTTCCCATTTTCTTATTGTGGTTTGATCATTGATTGTTATTTCACGTGTTTATGTGAAATCTTTTTATTAACTTTAAGGATATACTGCCCCTTTAATCTGTATAACGTATGCTTATTTATAGAGAATGTTAATTTTTTTATACTGAAACTACATTGTGTAATTAATGATTGAATAAAAATGAACAGTTAAAAGCAGAGTCAGTCAGTGAACGTCAGTCAATCTGGTACAAGAGTGGCAATGATGGTAAGGGAGGTGGAAACTATGGAAGGAAAGTGAAAAGTTGACAAAATAACTTAGAATAACTATGGAGACGAAATAATTATGAAGAGCAGAATAAGATGGGAGAGAAATGGCTGACCAGGAGTATAGAGGGTGTATGTTCTACTGCAACAGTAGATCTGATAATGAAGGCAGCATCTGGCCGATGTAAGGACGCGGCCGAGACTAGACCATCATGCCTCCAGAGCACAGTCAATGGATCAACTATTCACATTCCCTCTCATTTCAAGTCCTCCATATTCTCAGCTATTCACATTCCCTCTCATTTCAAGTCCTCGATTCTTTCAGCTATTCACATTCCCTCTCATTTCAAGTCCTCCATATTCTCAGCTATTCACATTCCCTCTCATTTCAAGTCCTCGATTCTTTCAGCTATTCACATTCCCTCTCATTTCAAGTCCTCCATATTCTCAGCTATTCACATTCCCTCTCATTTCAAGTCCTCCATTCTTTCAGCTATTCGCATTCCCTCTCATTTCAAGTCCTCCATTCTTTCAGCTATTGACATTCCCTATCTCATTCCAAGTCCTCCATATTCTCAGCTATTGACATTCCCTCACTCATTTCAAGTCCTCCATTCTTTCAGCTATTCACATTCCCTCTTTCATTTCAAGTCCTCCATATTCTCAGCTATTCACATTCCTCACTCATTTCAAGTCCTCCATTATTTCAGCTATTCACATTCCCTCTCATTTCAAGTCCTCTATTCTCTCAACCATTCACATTCCCTCTCTCATTCCATTCCAAGTCCTCCATATTCTCAGCTATTGACATTCCCTCACTCATTTCAAGTCCTCCATTCTTTCAGCTATTCACATTCCCTCTTTCATTTCAAGTCCTCCATATTCTCAGCTATTCACATTCCTCACTCATTTCAAGTCCTCCATTATTTCAGCTATTCACATTCCCTCTCATTTCAAGTCCTCTATTCTCTCAACTATTCACATTCCCTCTCTCATTCCATTCCAAGTCCTCCATATTCTCAGCTATTCATATGCCCTCTCTCATTCCAAGTCCTCTATTCTCTTAACTACGGATGACATATTTGCAAAGACTGCAATGCCTTTCTTCCAACAGACATCCCAATCTACTTTTAAGTGAAATTCTTTGCGAGAAAATAAAAGCCACACTGAAACATTGTAAAGGCATTGCTGGTGGCATTTTATAATTGTTACTCTTATACGTAGAAAATTATATTAAACAGGGTTGCCAACAAGTGTTACCGCAGTCAACGACGATAATTGCCCGATACTTGGTTTCATGCATAGTTTCCATGCGTCGAATACAAAGTATACAAGCTAAGTTCCTATCAAAATGTGGTTTCTTAAAAAATGTGTTTCTTACGAGTCGTCTTATAATTCGATATGAAGGTAATAATCACACCATTTCATTATAATACAATGCAAACCAGATTTTTGCAGACCATATAATATTTTGATTGCAGACCAGACACAGGCTTAATTTTTATTAATTATTGCATGAACATGCTTTTAATGCATTGCTTATATTAACTTTTCTAATTATAACCAAAACAAATTCACTATATAATTAACTGCCTAAGTTATACTTCACTCAGATACTTCATCATGGGCACCGCTAATTACTCCCATTTCATTTACTCATTTCATTAATAATATCTTTCAATGATTGTATAAATCCGATTAGTTATGGTTTCTTGAGCTCTTTCATTAGCTGATCTTAGAATTTATATTAATACTTTGTTACCTGTTACATTTCGTTGTTAGATATTGTAATTATTAGAAACATACCTTGCACAAAAAGTAGTTTTAACATTGAGAACCAATTAATTAAAATGATTGTTCATTGTTTCTAATCATGAATAACATAGTTACAGTAAAGCTGAGTGAAAACTACTCCACATATAATTTATCGGGTGTAAGGACATGTATCACTAGGAGTTTCTATGTGTGTGTGTGTGTGTGTGTGTGTGTGTATGTGTCTTCCCAATGTTCAAGTTTTATTACCAGCACCGTTTGACAAGTCTTAGTAAAGCTGGATATATTTATTATTTCTAGTGTGGAATTACAGCATTATTTTTGAGTCCTATTGCAGTATGAGAAAGGTGTTTTATTGCACTTACGTCAAAGGGAACTATGTTTTTCCTGCTGATTTTTTTGCAATCAACAATTTCAATTTTGTTTTTAGATTTTCTTAACATAAATATTGAATGATAGAAGATTGAAAATAATACAAAAAAAAAGCTATATTAAGTTGTATGTATAGTAATTTATTTATGTTTCTTGTCTTTGAAATGAGTAATGATTTTATTTATATAATTAGAATAATAATAAATAATATAATCATCTATACTTATTACTTAATAATATTTATAAATAATAAGTAATAATAAATAATTAATAAATAAAATAAATAATGTATATGAAGATAACCCAATAAAAATACAGAATTATTAATATCGTTATTTAGATATAATTAATGTCTGTGTGTATCTTCGTTCTCTGTGCAAAAAACTGACCGTGGATATTAAAAGTTAAAAGTGTTTTCATACGTAATCCATCAGAAATCGCTGTTTGTTCTGCAAAGAGAGCTCTGGGCACAGAATCTGTCATGTTAAATCAAAACTTGGCAATGCTTTGCACTGCGCATTCATCGGTCAATGACTGCGGCTATGTCTTTTTGAATTTGTATTAAGAGTGTATGACGCTAATTACCATTAGAATTATTACACGTTTAGTGTGTTTGTTGAAAGATACGAAATGCGCAACCATTTTGGTCAGTAACCATACCAAAGTGTCATTATGTACGAAACTATGATAAAGTTTTATTTTTGTTGTTGTATAGTATGTACTACGATGGTTTTATAGTATACTTAGCAATCTCTGTCTTTTACTAGTTGCCTGTCTTACTTTCTCGCGTCACTGATAATATTATTTAAATCGGCCTCTTTTTTTGAAAAACAAAAGACTTGTCTACGAATTTATAGTTGCATGGATGACTTTAGAAAAAAATATTGCTGCCAAACTATACAGCACATCTACACTATGATGCCAATTTTTGTGTCAAATACCAATTTGATCCATCTAGACTTTGGAGTCTACAGAAAAGTTTGGATACACATTCATCCAACCAATCATACACAAGACACGCAGACATCATCGAAAAAATATCATAAAACGACTTTTGAGACCTAAAACATGTAATTCCTTCAAAATCTCGAGGTCAATTAGTCAGGTTATCACCTGAATAAACTAATGGTAATATTAAAATGCTGTAACAGAAGAGAAATATGCAAACTTGCGTAGACAGTAATGAAGACGTGGACGTTTTAAGGGGAGGGGTAGGGCTAGGGGTTTTCGTCTGCAAGGTACTCTGTGGGTCGTCACTCCAAGCCAAGGTTTTGGTCTGTGGTGTTTTAAAGAGAAAGCCCACCGAATCCATGTTGGGAGGTGGTAACCAGCTTTGTGATTGAATTGTTTATCGAATTTTTAGTTTTTCAACTAATTCATTAGATAAGTTAAGATTATCAGTTGAACAGTGCCCTAGTCGATAACCCAAGTCTTATATCGAAGAGATCTTTTTTTTTACGCTTCCCTCTTTAAGAATGGTCAGAAAAAAGGAGAAAGAAAGTTGAGGACTCAATAAATCTGGTGTAGTATGGACTGGGAGGGGTGGGTTATCTAGGGTCATGGGAGGCATATAAATCTAACGTGCCCTCACGAGGCAGACGGTCGCTTTGTTTAGATAGATCACTTTCTAGCTTTGGGGGCAAGAAAAAAACCTACTTAGTTTAAAATAGAGCTCCTGGGCTATCTCAAGGGAATGCAACGGTCGTAATCCTTTCAATAATTTAAAACATACTTATCAGAACAAATAACTGTGACATACCTTGCCAAATTTGAGAATTAACGAATGCTTTGTCCCTAGTACAGAGAATTATTAATTGTTAATATTATTAATTATTAAAACTAGTAGTTGTTTTCTAATACTTTCAATATCTTCAAGACCATATTTCTTTTCAATCTTGTTTCTGCTCTCATTCATTCCATTAGACTCCTCTGAAGATTTAATGACCATTCACTGAAGAAATGTTCAACAAATGAATTCAGTGAAAGCAAAACATCTTAGTACTAACAATAATACAGAGTTTTCGAGAAAAAACAAACCATTTTAAAAAACACGTATATCATGGGCAAACAAACTACCTTATATTTATAATATAAATGCTGAATTTATAATAAAGGAGGGTTTCAACACATCTTTAATAGATTAGGTTAAATTTACCAAAATCGAAGTGAAAAGCTAACTATGTTTCATAATAACACTGTTAAGAGGCTTGTTTTTGCCCACGCCTGCCCATTAAGCGACAAGCGTTATTAAATGGTGATCATCACTCAGGGATGAAGTGGCCCACACTCAAATCTACTGTAAGTAAACATAATATCAAACTCGTTAACAACCCACAGGTTTTTGTTTTGTTTTAATGTGGATATAATCATATTAGTTAAATGAAACGAAATCACTGATCAATCTGTGATGTTATGAAAATTATTAAATAAAGGGCCTGCATTCATCGAACTTGTGCTCTCCGCGGCCATACCTGTCATACTGTACATCCCATCGATGTAACTAAATTCAACTACAGATATTAGGCTAGTTAATGACTTCCATACATGTGCATAGAGAAATATCTCTCACTTCTATAGTGGTAGGTATGATTTCACAAAAATCTTTGTCCTCTCCAAGGTGACTGGCTCTCAGTCAGATATAATGTGATCAAAGGTTTCTGTCCCTTTTATACAGAAAGGGTATTTCTCGCATAACATAGTAGGTCTTCAACACATATTTTTTAATTTTGTCTTTGATAATATAGTATGCTTTATAATATAAGTTCAGTTGGAATAAGCTATGTAAAATAAATTGGAAGCGGTCGTTCTAGCCACCTTTTAACTGCTTTCTTCTAGATTTATTTGTCAGTTCCACTCCTGTGGAAATTGAGGTGTGTAATGCAAAATGCTCAAGAATGCAGGATGTTTGTACGGTTCCATTCATTTCCAAATAAAGTTTTGACCTGTCATTATATTAGACTAAAGCTGTTTTATTGAAATTATAAATCATTCAATCCAGGTTAATATTTCTGTTCACTTAGAGGACAATAAAAAATCTACGAAGGACATTGTATCTAACCAACATTGAGGTCAACCTATTAAGTTTTTTCTTTTTATTTTTTTGATGTTTCATCCCCCATGGAAGCCTTTCTATTTCGTAAAGTAAATACAAAATTAATCATTTTTAATATAAATGAGTAAGTAGAAAATACTTATTAGTCTTTCAATGCTGGAGACAGTACAGATATTGATATCCAGTTATCCCTAAACGCGCTAATCCCTACACGTATATCACAAAAAACGGTTCATTTGGTACCACTGATTTTACCACAGCAGTAATAATACTACCTGCACCTAAGATGAAGATTTCGTGTTAAGGCCTCAGGTTCTACGAAATAATCTCTTACAGCGGAACTCTGCTTTTGTTCCTTTAGATAATGGATCTGTTACATGGCTTTTCCAACTTGGACTTTGATTTAAAGAACTTCAAAGAGTATGTGCATAACAAATATAACTTTAAGTTATTCTTCTTTCCCTTCAGATATAATGAAAGTTTTAGGTGGATTTATATCTAGAGATTCATCCTTTAACCATCTTTCAGAGATCTTGGTAGCATCTACGTAATTTGAAGGCCATAGGGGACCACAGAAAGTGTAAATCTGTCAAAATCTCGAAATAGAATCTTTTCATGAATATTATTTTTTTACTTTACTATAAGTAAAGTATAGTGATCGTGAAAAAATTCGATCTCGAGATTTTGACGGAATTACATGTTTTGAGGTCCCAAAAGTCGTTTTATGAAGTTTTTTCGATGATGTCTGTGTGTGTGTGTGGGTGGGTGGGTGGGTGGGTGGGTGAGTGTGTTAGCATTGCTTGTTACCACGCTACGGTCCAGAATCTTTGATGGATCAAGTTGATATTTTACACAAAAATGGGCCCCATTTAGACGAAGATCCCTATTGTTTGGGAAGAATTATGCATGATGGGAAAGTCACTTTTTTTGCCAAAAACCGTTTTTTTTAAAACATTTATTTCTCCTAAACTGATAACCCTAGATTTTTGAAATTTTGACATTATCTTTGAAGTTACAAATGCAACAAACGAAAAATATATTCAGAATTTTAAGACAACAGGAAATATTTTTTTTTCAATAATGTAAAAATTTTGACTTATAATTCAATCTTAAACCTTGTGAGAGCGATACAAGCCATACTGTTTGACGGACAAGAATGAAACTATGCCTATAAATAGAACATTATATGGCAAATGAGTTGAGATATTTTTTTTTGAAATTACTTTCGCTAAAGGGGCGTTACAGTACGATTTGTGTTTTCAGAAAATGATTTTTTGACGCTAAACGGCTCGTTAAAAAATAATGAAAATTTGACCAAAAATGGAACAAAAAATTAGCAATTCAGAAAAAAAATTTCATGAAGTTTCAATTACGGGAAAGAGCAATAACGATATAAAAACTGTTTGTTTATTCTAGACTAAGAGATCACCTGCTATACTTGTCGAATTTTTTGTATTTTTTTACATTGTTTACATTGACTTAGAAATTTTTTGAGCGAATCCACTGAGATAAAATTGATGTTTCTAATGGAAAAATGAAAATATATTATTGACTTATAAGAGATGTAAGAGTAATAATATTGTGCAGGTAAATGATAACACTCATTAAAAAAAAATTCGTATATATGTTATTTGACAAAGGGGAAGGAAAATGATCTTATTAAATACTAAGAAGCCATAAAATTCCCAGTATAATAATTCTGTTAAAAACTAAAAATGTAAAAGATAATTCAAAATTGAAATCTTTCGTTTAGAGATTAATAAATGTAATTATCGTACATCTTTAATTAACAAATCACCTTAAAACAACATTTTCTTCGCTCTTTAAGATGTTTTTAGAGAAAAAAAGGGTATTTTACTCTTCTAAATTTGAAAATTTTACTTTAATATTCAATGTAGAAGGATGTCAAGTAAACGATGTAAGAAATCTACTGGGTATTTGAACAATAGCCATGTTCTCTTGTAGGATAATATTTCGTTTCAAGAAATGTTCACATTGGTTTTTCAAAAATGTTATTACTGCTGTAGTTATACTAATGAAATTATTTACAAATAATAAATTATTTGTGATGTACAAAAATAAGCTTATAAATTGACATGTCCTTCAATCACGAATGCAATGCTAATAATTACGTATATCCCATTTAGATATTTGTGTTATGCTTAAATGAGACGTTATGTTTTATATACTCAAGAAATTTGACATTAAGTTACTTATAGTAAAGTAGAGTGTAGGCCACTCCAGATTTTTACTTATTGCAACTTAGACATTTTTACGCAATGTAAACAAACTCAACCACAGCAGCAGGTGATCCATTATTTTAAAATACATTTTCGGCCGTCAAACTGTATGGGTTGTAGTCTCATCACAAGCTTTCAGATTCAATCATAAGTCAAATTTTTACATTCCACTAAAAAGATAACTTTTCAGTTCTTTTTGAAATCAGGAGATTTTATTTTATTCGAAACTTCAAAGTTATCTAAAAATATATTTTTCTGTCCAATTGAGAGTTTTTCACCATGTAAAACTGCCTCTATCTGTTGGCCAAATCTATATCAGGCCAATTTTTATGTAAAATATGATTTGAGTTCGTCAAATTGTGTGTGTACAAAATTTTCGATTCGCATCCACACACACACACACACACACACACACACATACACGCAAACTCACACTTATACACAGACGTTAACAATAAACATCAAAAAAGGACTTTGAGGACCTAAAACATGTAAATCCGTCAAAATATCGAGTTCATTTTTTCTTAATCACTATACTTTACTTATAGTAAAGTAAAAATTTATTCTAAAAGTGGTATGAAATACTTGAAAAAAATTAAATCAGATTGATAAGTATAACAGCAAGACATTTAATTGTTAATCTTCAACCATATCATCTCTAAACTAGCTCCAAAACAGTAAATTAATCAAAATATAGTTGAGCATTCCATCGATGCTTAAAGTTGACTCAATTAATGAACTTGAACCTTCAGTCGATTGTTGGAGTCGAGCAAAAAAGACCCTTACGAATAGTGCGTTGATATCATTGGTAAAAACAGACCGGCCTAACTTAATTCAAAGACTAAAGAATTCTCCAACATTATTCTTGAAAGCTGTTATCAGATTTCCCACTTTTATTGTTTCCTCTCTGATTACAACTGATTACATTCTTTTTTTTTTTGTATTCTTGTTTCACAGGGGCTTGTTTTGAAATTCCTCTCTCGGAAGCCTACTACTTCGGAGTAAGAATTTACAACTTCTACTTTTTCCATTATATCTGTTGGTTTATAATCAAATAAACAGCTGCCTCTTGGCTATCCTTGATTAAGAAAAATAGTTATCTTCTACTTTTAGTAGTGTTTTATTTTGATAATGCAATCCCAATTCCAATGCTTTGAAAGAATTGACTCCGGAGCTAACCGTAGCCTATACCAGGCTCTAACCTTTCTAATTATTTGCCAAGTTATACCCAAAGTTTTAGTTTTATGTCCCAAATGAAATGAATCTATAAACTATTGAAATAACGACATGCTCTTCTCAGGTAAATATGATTGCGAAATTCACTCTGTTACTCGGTAGGCATCGTCGGTATGTGGACAAGAGATCAGCCAATTAAAAAAAGAAACTGAAAATTACACAGATAACTAAGAAAACTGTAAGATAAAGAACACTTTGTCGACAAGAGAAGAAGTTATAAAATAAAAAACGATAAAATATAAAGAAAAGATTAAAGGAAAAGGATGATAAAATATAATGATCTCCTGATACCGAATTGTTGAGGAAAATGTCAATGGCATGACTGTGGTGTATTGTTCCGAGTTCTGCTCTTTCTTGTTATAAACATATACATTTTGTACATTTGTATAATATTTATATGACATGGATGTAACGTAATACATTCATTTCTTTTCTTAGTTAGATATATATTTATATTAGATACTTATCTAAATATAGGTGTGTTATCTAATCAGGATTCGGTTAAATTTTCTAGGTTCAAAAATCAAACTCTCATTGCTCAATCAAACGCTCATTGGGCAATGAGCCTATTGATTACCTATTCTATCAAAAGGTCGATATATTATTGAATCTGTTATATCTAAATTTAGGTATACATATTTCAATATAATACTTGGGTCTCCAATCGTCTCTGCACCAGGTCGGTTGTTTCCCTCTTTTATCTCTCCTGAAGACGGTTCAAACCAAAAATTAGAGGCTGTGTGTGTTTTTAATTTCTCTATTTTTTCTTCATACATTCAATTTTATATTAGATATGTGATATTATATACATTCATATTATAAATGTATTATATATTTCTGTGGGCGCATGTATAGGTTTTATATTAGATATGTGATATTGTATATATTCATATTATAAACGTATTATATATATACATATATATATATATATATCAATGATCAAACCACAATAAGAAAATGGGAAAACAAGACTAAGATCTTTCAACCGTAATAAGCGGTCTTCCGCATTTTCTTGTTTTCCCATTTTCTTATTGTGGTTTGATCATTGATTGTTATTTAACGTGTTTATGTGAAATCTTTTATATATATATATATATATATATATATATATATATATATCGGTTGATATGACTCTCATAAATCGGCGCTAACGTTTTCTCTGATGTTATAATTAGAAAGGCGTTAGTATGTTGAGAGTGCTGACTAAGACTTGTAATTCGGAGCAGGTATGCAGTCACCTGTTGACCCCTGTCCTAGATTAGCATTCACTATGATGGAATAGGGTGCCTGGCACAGTTTCTGCCTCACTCTTACCTGTTATTTTCATATCTATGCAATGTTTATGAAATCTATACTTCCTTTGTATGGACCCCTTTAGAGATATTATATTATTCTCCAAACAACTTCAGGCATATCTATTTTGTGACTTAGATTTTTTTGTACTTTGCATAACATGATATGGAAAGTATTCATTGTTTTTTTGTTTCAATTAACTTACAAAAGACTAACTTAAAATCAACATTTAAAATAATAGACTTCTTGAAGGCACTGTTTGTTTGAAATGAAAATCCTGACTAGTAATTTATTTTGTAACATATCTGTCATATGAGTTGAGAGTTATAAAACAATGGTTGTAAAATAATATATGGTTGTAGATAAGGATGTGTACGTGTGGTGTGCGTATGTTTGTTTTCATCCACCAAAATAGAACACAAAATTACAATTCTGCAAGATTAATACATTTAATTTAGATTGTATGAAAGCAGATCTTACAGTATGCTTAGGTATTACATAATTTCTATAAAAATCCATGTAACGTTATCATGTTTTATGGCGCTTAGGTAGCCATATATATTGTCTAAGAGTAATGCTTGTGATGACTTGCTATGTCTGAGTGTAAAGCTGAATAAGCTGATGAAGAGGACAGGACATGACTGAATGATCGCTTAAGTCCTTGTCACCTTCAAGGGCTAACGACAGTTACGAGATATCTACCCGCTCTGAAAATCTGATCATTTTAAAATTTAACCTCTCCAAAAAAACTCCCAGCAAAGTATTTATTGTTCCTAATTAAGGATTAATACGATTTCTTTAATATTTTGCAATGAAGTTATGAAGAATCGTTTTATTATTTTAGTTGTGTGCAAAATATCAAACAAAGATGAAAGCCTTTAATCAGCAAAACAGGAAAGGCATTATCATTTAGGCGATAGGGTTAAAGATTGAAGAGGCAAAGCGATTCCCTCCAAACACCTGCTCTGCGCAGATGGAAAGAAAGATTAGCGTATAATTGTTCTTGCACTGAACGGCATACTCGTTCAGAAATACATTTAAAAAAAAACCTGTATAAAGGTTCTGTTTAGACAAATAAGTTCAAGGTCAAACTTTGAAATATGCCAAAGTCAAATAGAAATTAAACACGTCAATTTACATAATAAAATGCAAGGTATATTTCTACATTCACAATTTGTCAAGGCTTGACAAATCTGATTGTTTACTTTTATACAATTAGGTTTTTGTTTCTATTTCTACTGTATTCTTTAGTTAATTTTTCTTTTAATTACTCCGATTTCCCTTGACTGTGTATAGTGTTGAAAAGAATCAGCTTTGAGATTTTGATCAATTAACTCGTTTTGAAGTGGGGTCCCTGAATCAATTTGTGATATTTTACGGTTTTCGTCTGCATGAGTATGGTTGGGTATACGAATGTAAAACATTCTACAAGCTGCCAGTTTGTCATATACATAGAAAAAATTTTTTATGCATTATAATTTTGATCCCTTTTTAAAACGATAGCCAAAATAAATTGCCGAAACTTGACTAAACTAGTTGATAGTCTATCATTTGACATAGCTAATTTCTTCCATTATATTTAGTAATTTGATAAATGATATCATTAAAAGGGCTTTATAAATATAACTGCGAATAGTTATAGTTTTCTATTTGATTTTAAAATCAAATTTCATTTGTAAAATCATAGGATTTAAATTAATACTAATGTTATATGTTGCATTTCATTCTTGAATTATATCCATTCATGACAGTTGCTTTGCACATTCTCGTAACTAACAAAATGTAGTGTTACTTTTAAGAAATGAACTAATCCAGTGGATTGTATATTATTCCTGATATTCTGATTGTCTGACTGGGTATAGTGATTTGAGTGTAGGCAGCTTCAGATCTCTTTACCTAATACTATAATCCTCTACTGTTTTCCCCGGTCTCATACATACTAATGCTTCAATAACTCTTCCTTCTTATCTCTCTCACTGCTTTCTCACTGCGTTTGAGTCATTAGATATGAGTTGTTAATAATAGTTTGCAGCTACACACACCGGCCGTTACGCAGTCTCTTCAAGACACATCCTTAAGAGGATACAATCCCTTCACAGCCTCTTTTCCTAATCAGTTAAAATTAGTTGCTTAGTTAAAATATCATACTTTGCTCATGCCTGGTTGCTTCTTTTTACTTATTTCAATTTAAATAGCAAAGGAATATGAGAGTCTTAAAATTACGTTAATTAATTGAAGAACCTAAAATAAAAATATTTAACTGCAATGCAGAGCGTACTATAATTGAAACTATATAACAGGTTTATTTGAAAAAACGAGGTTATAATTATGCCGCAACTTTAAGTAGTATAGATAAGATAAATGGTAATTAGAGTATGTTTTAGTTATTTAGTTGTAGCAATACTATTTTTGACAAAAAAAAACAAAAAAATCTGGAGTGGCCTACACTCTACTTTACTATAAGTAACTCAATGTCAAATTTCTTGAGTATATAAAACATAACGTATTATTTAAGCATAACATAAATATCTAAATGGGATATAATTATTAGCATTGCATTCGTGTGGTAGTACAGATAGTGATTGAAGGACATATCAATTTATAAGCTTATTTTTGTACATCACAAATAATTTATTATTTGCAAATAATTTCATTAGTATAACTACAGCAGTAATAACATTTTTGAAAAACCAATGTGAACATTTCTTGAAACGAAATATTATCCTACAAGAGAACATGGCTATTGTTCAAATAGCCAGTAGATTTCTTACATCGTTTACTTGACATCCTTCTACATTGAATATTAATGTAAAATTTTCAAATTTGAAACAGTAAAATACCCTTTTTTTCTCTGAAAAACATCTTAAACTGCGAAGAAAATGTTGTTTTAAGGTGATTTGTTAATTAAAGATGTACGATAATTACAGTTATTAATCTTTAAATGAAAGATTTATATTTTGAATTATCTTTTACATTTTTGGTTTTTAACAGAATTATTATACTGGGAATTTTATGGCTTCTTAGTATTTAATAAGATCATTTTCCATCCCCTTTGTCAAATAACATATATACGAATTTTTTTTTAATGAGTGTTATCATTTACCTGCTCAATATTATTCCTCTTACATCTCTTATAAGTCAATAATATATTTTAATTTTTCCATTAGAAACATCAATTTTATCTCAGTGGATTTGCTCAAAAAATTTCTAAGTCAATGTAAACAATGTAAAAAAATACAAAAAATTCGACAAGTATAGCAGGTGATCTCTTAGTCTAGGGTAAACAAAGAGTTTTTATATCGTTATTGCTCTTTCCCGTAATTGAAACTTCATGATTTTTTTTTTATGAATTGCTAATTTTTTGTTCCATTTTTGGTCAAATTTTCATTATTTTTAAACGAGCTGTTTAGCGTCAAAAAACATTTTCTGAAAACACAAATCGTACTGTAACGCCCCTTTAGCGAATGTAATTTTAGAAAAAAATATTTCAACTCATTCTCCATATAATGTTCTATTTATATGCATAGTTTCATCTTTGTCCGTCAAACAGTATGGCTTGTATCGCTCTCACAAGGTTTGAGATTGAATTATAAGTCAACATTTTTACATTTTATTGAAAAAAAATATTTCCTGTTGTTTTAAAATTCTGAATATATTTTTCGTTTGTTTGATTTGTAACTTCAAAGATAATGTCAAAATTTCAAAACTCTAGGGTTATCAGTTTAGGAGAAATAAATGTTTTAAAAAAAACGGTTTTTGGCAAAAAAAGTGACTTTCCCATCATGCATAATTCTTCGCAAACAATAGGGATCTTCGTCTTTATGAGGCCCATTTTTGTGTAAAATATCAACTTGATCCATCAAAGATTCTGGACCGTAGCGTGGTAACAGCAATGCTAACACACTCACCCACCCACCCACCCACACACACACAGACATCATCGTAAAAACGTCATAAAACGACTTCTGGGACCTCAAAACATGTAATTCCGTCAAAATGTCGAGATCGAATTTTTTCACGATCACTATACTTTACTTATAGTAAAGTAAAAAATGCTATGAATATCGAACTTTTCATGCCACTTTTCCGACCTGTGAAGTGTTATTGATTAACAAACATAATAATAATTAGTTATTGATTAATAAAAATAATAACTAATAATGTGATATACAGTATACCTGCTAAATCTGTTATTGTAGTATAGCTACAATACACTTGTAGAAGTACTACATGCATGTAGAAGGTGGGTTATGCATTGCTTACTTATCAGTACTAGTAGTCGAGCTATGTAGCAGCTCCATATTCAGTGACACGCCACTCTTTCTTTTACAGTATCTTCCTTCAAGTGTCAAATCTGTTTTTAAAGACAAACAAGGATTAAACAGTGCTTAATTAATAAAGCCGTCTTATTTATCTCTGGGCGCATCAGTTTAAATCAAACAATTCTCTGTTCAATTTCATTTATACCAGTAGTTATTAACCTTGGTAAAATGGCACCAAAAAAAAAAAAAATGCGCTTTCAGTTATATGAGCGAGTGTTATTATATGTGCCAGTTTAATAAATTATCCAGAGTTCCTTTATCAGAACTGTTCGACTTGGTGCACTGAAGTCAATCATTAGCAGTCCTGGCTTTCCTTCAAAGAAAATACCTCTGTTTTTGACTTGTAGTGTCATTTAATGTTAGGAAGGAAATGACAAATGTTGCGCCGATTGACTTCAATTTTCTGATTTGACAAGTGCCTCGATTGCAGAGTGGTTGAAGTTCACTGCAGTACAGACATCGTAGACAACCAAAGTCTCTTGCTTTGGTCTGTCATGACAGATCGCAATGTGCCGCCTTAAGTGTCAACTAATATAACGTTGTGTCTCTGTGTGTTCTAAACTCGAACTTTTGGGGTTTGATCAAACTTATGTTAGAACACTGAACATTGTACTTCATTCTATTTTATGAAATTATGAGCCAAAAGTTGATTCATAGTTATTATTAGAGATAACATAAGAAGAATCTTTTCCGAATTAATCCTTTATATTTCTATTGTGCCACAGCTAACATCAACTATCATAGAAATTTGACATACCTTGTGAATCGGTATAGTAGCCACTCAACCGGCTTAGGGCGGCTAAACCTTTTCACAAGGTATTACGAATTTTTATAATAACATGATATATATTGTCGATGTGAAATGAATTATAACCTCAAAGCTATATATTATGCTATGAATAACATTCGCTTGACTATTTATCCATACTATGCACCAACAGCTTGCCTTTAGGTTTAAGAGAAGCCAATTTCCAGTTAATATAACTTTTTCTATTACCATAACTAAATCACAGGTCAAATATGTGGGGATCGACATAGGAATAGGGAGACTTTCCCACTGACTGTACCTATGTAAGCCTTTCCAGAAAGTATATAAGGAAATGTGGACAATGCTTCCATACATATTAACTCTAATATAACGAAAAAGAAAAATGGTTAAGTAGAACAGAGTTAAGTAGACTTAATAATTTTATTAAGTAACTTGCTGGAAGTATAACATTATGCCGCTATCGAAGGAGCAAAATATTTTTTTTTTTCAACTATGACATGTTAGACAAAGATGTTTAGAACTATTGGTACTTTCTGAGTTTATCTGTTGCCTTTTCTTCTTGACAGAAACACATGAAACAGTAAATTTAAAATGCTCTTCTGGTTAAATGTTGTGCACGAAAGTCCCTGTAACTGTCATTTAAAAAGAAAAGAAGAAAAGTGCAGAAGTGAGCGAAAAAGTTGACTAAAGGAAATGAGATACCGATCTGTTTCTAACTGTCCCCCTCTGCCAAGCAGCTAACGACCGTTTACTGTACCAACTGATATAATTTGGCGAAGATAATAGGAGGTGCGTGTTGACTGGCTTCTCCTGTAGCTCTTAACTTCAATCCAAAGTAAACGGCGCTTTTATTGACCATCTCAAAATAAACACCTCTGCAGTTCTTCAACCAGCACGAATTACACTCACAACTAAAAATATTTATTAAATTATTTAAAATATATTAATATCAACATTATTGTTGAAATAGAAATAAAAATCGAGGAAAATGTTCAAAATTTTCCCTTTTGACTTCCTCTATGCTTTATATATGGGACAGAAAAAGTTTTCTATGTAAACTTTTTTGTACTATTACCCATATGCTTTCTGTATGCTTTTCTCATTAGATATGCACTCCTCAAATTGCATTTACGAGAACATCTTTGTTATTGAGTATATAAAATAGATTTAGCAGAATGATTTCATTTAATCAAAGAGTGTCAGCTGATTATAATCAGCTGGCAATCATCAATTGTCACTCACTCCGCTTTAATGTACCAGACTGAATAAATTTCCCACTTCATATTCTTCTCTCAATTCCTGACAGTAACTATTGTTCCAAATGCTTACTGCTCCAAATGTAGATGTGTTTTGTTCTGTTATTTTAATTGATATACTTGTAATATCCTGAGCGTCAGTCTCTGTTGAATTTCCTATTTCATCGCAAAAGCATACCTTTTTATTCTCTTACAGCATATTTTCCATAACTAGTTATTCCGATAAGTCATTATCTCACAATTTCCTTCCGTTATTATATATATATATGGGGGGGATTCACAATAAATACATGAAATGAAAATCAATGACTAAACCACAATAATACTGAGAAAAGAGACTAAGGTCTTTCGATGAATAACTAGTTTTTGTCAAAGCTACATTTAAAAACTTACTGTCAGTTAATAAACCAATTATTTTGTTCCCAAGGTCAGAAAGAAATAATTTCTGATTTCTTTACTTTATTTTGGACGTCATATGGAATTTAAAACAAAGCGGAAAAAATTGTACTTAAAACTTAATAAAATTACTAAAAAAGAAAATACTCGTAACTAAATGAGTAAAAATAAAATATCCTAAAAGTAAAAATAAATTAAAATAAAAAGTAATATATAATGAAAAAATATAATAAAATTAAAAATGGATTATGAAATACAACCAAAACAAAAAAAAAGAGATAAAAATGATGAAATAATTATAAAATTTAGAATACAAAATGAGATAATGATTGTAACGCGCTTTAAGGAAGGAAATATGTGCCTCTTCTGAAGGTCTTAAAGTAACTAGGAGGTTAACATGTAGAAATAATAATTAATTAAAATGCATTGACAGAATAAGATGCAATGATTTCAGATACCACTGTATGCATAAACTGATAGGACTATAAAGTATATACAAGGATATAAAGTATACAGTCATGATTTAATAAGAAAGAATAAGTCAATGAAATTTTTAAAACAACAAAAGAGGTATTTTTTACAATAAAAATCAATAAATTTTGATTTATTATTGAATGTGAAAGCTTTTGAGGAGGCAATAATCTTTATGTTGCTAACCGGTTGACATTTTTTTACTCATAGTAAAGTTCAGTAGGCCACACCAGATTTTTTTTACCATAATTATTAAATTTCCATTAAAATTATTATTCTATTATTAACTTCCCGAGACTGAAATTAAAGATGAAATAAACAAGAATTTAAATGTTTATATAGCAATTAATTTTTCAAATCATAAAATCAATACATAAATTTGTAGGAATGGTGTTGGTGAAATACAAATTTGTATTAGCCTTAAGAAGAGAACTTGACGGTTGTCAAAAAGATTATCAGAAGAGAGTGTAAGAAACACCTCTTCTTTCTAAGGAAAGATCAAGGAATTTACGTTAAAGTATCGAGTATCAAAAACCTGACTCAGATATAGAAACCACATACTTGTGTGTAAAGTTTGAGAAAACCATAACAGTTTTCTTAAATATGCAACATGATAACCATATTCCCTGAGTTTCACCTTTGGGACGTACAGCTTGAGAAACGCTGACCTAAGGTGTAGAATGAAATCAGACAGTACTTGTACGATTATGTCTAAAATATACTATTTGAAATGTTGAAACCAAACTTGTGGATATTTCTAAAGTAATCCGGTGTCCAGATGGAGAAAGATACATACTAGATTTATTAGTCCCGAAAGATACCCTAATGCTCGTGTTTCTTTTCCAAACCCGCACTTATATGTTTTACGCCTTCCTGTTGTTCTGGGGGCGGAAAGTGTGGTTCATTTCTTATTTACATTTTAGCTACAGCCGATCTACATTTCCGGTTGATTCTACTTATAATTACTAAATTTTGTTTCTTCAAATATATGATATATGCAGTTGTGATAAGAGTGGTTTTTGGGCAGATTTGAGATCACCTGATCACTTCTTTTCCGGAAGGTATGTACAAGATTCTCAATCTCCTATGACCAAAGGATGAATGAACGATTTTTAGTCATTTGCATTACAAATGTACTATAGTCTGATGACACCTCATACCAAATGGACCTTGTTGTGCTATGAACGATACATCCATAAACTAATAATATATTTGTATATCTTAAATATTGGGAAGGTTTATAAGAAATGTATGTGACAGTATTTTGAATAGTGATTACGTTATATAGAATGACATAAATCAGCCCTATGCCTTGGACGTGAAAGACGAGACTGTCACTAATCATTGAAGACTCTAAGTGACACTAAGACTGGTAGCGCCTATGCCTCATGTAATTAGTGGAACTGCATCGAAATTAAAATGCATTTACACTATGTGTCACGCGGTACTAATTATTTCATTGCTTGATTTGGGGCAGATAGAATTGAAAATGGAATCTGCAAACGCTACCATCAAAACTACAAATACGATCGCATTTCACCAAAGCAATTGTACTTTTTTGTTTGTGTCAGTGCATCGTTCTTTTTCCAATAGTATTATTCATGCATGGTAAAGAAAGATTAAAAAACCGTTTTAAGACTTTAGAAGTAAAAAAAAATATTTTCTATTATCTCTTCACATTCTTAAGCCACATTATCTTTATTTTAGAAAAAAAATTCACCACATCTCTATCTCTGTTGCTTTAATCCTAAAATAATAATATTAAGTTTTAAAAACTCTCATTTAAATGTATTTTAATATTTACATGGTCTGTTTGCGAATATTCATATGTTACAAACATTGTTATTTGCATCTACATTAATAGATGCAAATCAATTGTTTGGGATTGGCTGGAATTGATAGGCTAGCAGGTGTTGACTTACCTTTAAAATAATTTTTGGAATGTAACTTTATCTTCTGTTTGATAGAGCTGTATAAAAGGGAAGGAACATACAAGTGATTCAATATGAGAAGTAATAAAGAGACTTATATTATTAAACCACAATCTTAATTGGTTGCAGATTATGACCATTACACCAAGAAGATTTTTGCCGAAACATCAAGTGTGCAGAAGGAGTAAATAAAGAATATTAAGAATTCGAATAGATTAACAATAAAAAGTTGTAACCTCTAGTAGAGAGAAAGCTTTGTCAGGAATTGTGAGTTGAATTCACTTCCCAAACGGATGCCAGTTTGAAAAGACTCTCATGTTTTATTTAAAAAGATGACAACTATTACAACAGGTCGGGCAACATGTCTGGAGTAGGTCGGCATCGGCCTGCTTCACAGCTACAGTAAATCTAGCAACTTAACAAGGGACGGATGTCGAGTCACAGGGGATTCATAGAAAGTTAACGTTTCTGCAATAGATGGAAAATCTCATGTTGATCACTAGGGCTCATGGTATCGTACAAGATTTGACTATGATTCCCAACGGATACCTTTATAAGAGGCCAGATAACAAAACTGGTTACCCCCAGTTTAATTTGAATAGTTCTAAACATAATACTGTTTTACTTTATACTTTGGTCTAATAATGATATATTTTACATAATTTAAATACTTGTAAATTATGAAAACGCTCATATCGTGTTATAAAAAATGACAACTCTTATTATATCGGTTTTACGCTTACCCGAGGTTTACCGTCGGTCCCGAGCCTGTACGATGTCAGGTACTCGTTAAAGATCCCTAGTAAATCTTCAGTTTTAAATGAAAATATCCTTTCAATATTTAATTTGTTTTTTTAATATCCTGTTTGTATATAACTTACTTTTAGTTCATTATGTATAGAATAACCACAAGGTGCACTGGGTTACATTGTTACCGGTTATTGATGTTATGGTGATTCTATTAAAGTTGTAGACATTTTTGTACTTCTTGAAGCTCCCTCTGTATATTTAGTATCTTTTAGTAACACCTGTAGTTCGATATCCTGTAAAATTCACTTATAAAAATAAATGGAGAAATAGTATCTGCAAAAGTTTCTGAAAAATAGTAATAAAAACCTCACTAAACCGAGTATTTTGAGAGAAATGCAGAACCATTGTCCACAATAAAAATAGCACTGAGTTAATTTTAGTCACTATTTAATCATTTTGTTTCAATATATATGGTTAAAGAAATCTGAAACACTGAAATACTTGAAATCAGATTTTTAAACTAATGGATTACGAGACTACTCCCGTGACTTAAAAGTGGGTTTTACAGAATATTATTTGTTTCCTTCATTATAGGGTGCAGGTTAGCTCAGTGGTTAATGTACTCGCCTCTGAACTAATAGGACCGGGGTTCAATCCCCACATGGCCCTCGATTTATACACGCCGGAGGTGAATAAATCTGAGCACGTCATCTCTCGGAGAAGGACGTTAAACCGTCTGTCCTGAGCCGTCAGGTACTCGCTAAAGGTCCCTACTCTAAACACCCTTGATTTAGGCAAAGTGTAGGACTCTCACTGTAGAATCAATCTTCATTGTGTGGTATCACAAAGGGCCAATGCTCGGCCTACGTGTGTTATCTTGTGGGACTACTACTACAACCTAATCTAACCTAACATTCCTTCATTATATCATACTTTAGGTACAAAAAAACCTTATCCTTTAAATTAAATGAAATATATTGTTCTTACTTTTTGTCATTATCTTCAGTATTGTTGTTAATTTTACATTTCAATTTATTTATTTATGAAATAATTTTTACATTGATGAGAATTGATTAAAAAAAAATTGAGTTCACACCATCTAAAATATTAATCTTGTTGCATAATTATCGTTACATCAAACATGATGAAAGAGATGAAGTGAAAGAAGGAGGAAGGCTAGGGGAAATGGACAGATTTAGTGATGTCTAGGGAAGTAAGAGGATAGCTGTGTGATGGAGGGGTAGTGTGGGGAGTGTGGCGTGAATGTACAAAGTTCGGGATATGGACAGGCGGCGGGTGTCAACAGCAGGTGGACCCGGCACCTGTCTTCCCAGCACACTGTCTGCACTGCACTCCAGCATCTCCCTCTGCCTCCGCCAGCCTCTCTCGCTCCCACTCGCACAGCTCCTTATCACTCCCCTCTCACCAATTTAGTAATTACACTTATAAATAAACATTCACCGTAAAACAAACAAACATACAAATACACCTTAATTACATTCAGCTAATCAAAAAAAATTGACTTAGAGTTTAATCTACTCCTAGATTCAACTGTTGCTGTTAATTTATTTAAACACATTTGAGTTATGTTTATATTTATACTTTGTTTAGTATTAACTTTTTTTTTGTTTTTAAATGTAATTCATTATATTTTTTCTTTCCTCCTTTTTACTTATCTTCTGTTTGTTATTATATTATTTTTAATCAAGCTATTGTTACCCTCTTACACAATACTGCTTTATTTGCCAAGTGCCGCATAGGCAGAGTCCTTCCCATTTATATTTCTGACTTTCTGTGTCCTTTCAGTCTATATATATATACACGAAAAAGACAACACATAAAAAAAACGAGAACAATTACTGGATCAATATTTCGAACTGAAGTTCGTCATCATCAGGAAGAGAGTAGAAGGGAAGAAGAAGAAGTACAAGCGTTCAGGAGTGTGAGTGGAAGGACTCGCACTCTTGAAAGCTTGTACCTCTTCTTCTTCTCTTCTACCTGTTTTGATTCACCGGTGTTCCCAAGCCTTCCGGCTACCACACCGCAACTTCTACCCTCTTCCTGATGACAAACTTCAGTTCGAAATATTAATCCAGCAAGTGTTCTCGTTTTGAGTTGTCTTTTTTATTTATTTATCTGTCCAGTTTGGACTGTTTAGTATTTTCATTTTGTATATATACTAAATATGTTGAATTGAAATATGCAGCAGCATCTGCATTAGTGACTGTCTCTAACTTTTTGATTATTTTCCTTTCAGTTTGGGTTAATTCCCAAAGTAACCTTGCCTGAGACATGTAATCAATATCCAAAGTCAGATTAACATAACGCAACTAGTTAAACGAATGAAAACGAATTTATTGACTCACAAGCTTTCGACTATACAATAGTCATCCTGTATAATAACGATGATTGATGTTAGAAATTTTGAACAATTTAAAATTACAATAATGATTATAAATAAAAAGTAAGCAGGTTTAAACAAGTTAGCAAAAGTCAACTAAAAAGTCGTTAATACAAAGGCTGTTGAATATTTCAATTCAGCATATGTATATATGTTTAAAACATATTTAAAAGAAGTTTGCTGCCTATCTATACAAATATATATGTATGCCTGTTAAACGAAGTGTGGTCCGGCAGAACTAATTACACTTAAAATAAACTGTGACACATAGAATGAAACGTAACAAAGACTCACTTTTCAATATTTCGACCGTTATGGTGGTCAAATATTATAGTTTTGAGGTATAATTATAGTTTGAAGTAAAAGAAAATAGTGAAATACCATTTGGCCCGATGATGAGATGGTTGGAAACTAAGAGGCAGTTCAGCTATCAACTGTTAAAAACCGTAAGGGAAGATAAAAATATAGAAATAAGAAACAGCATAGGGAGAGTGTTCAAAATATGAAAGAAATTAATTTAAATAATAATATTCTAAACAAAAGCTGCTATGAAATGCTACTCAAGATTCCTTTATCTCATTATAAACTAGTTACCTGCCTTCGTAAACAGTAATAATGCCTTCTATTACGAAAAATAGTTTTTTGTGTCCAGAGTTACTTCTAAATTTTCGAAAATAGTGGAAATGGGTGTAGCTAAATTGGTGGAAAAAGGTGGATGTGAGTGTGGGGTTCCGTAAGGCTGGGCATAATGACTTTCTTTCAGCTATCGATTATATTAAAAAATTGAAATCATACATCAATAGAACAAGAAGACCAGGATTAAATTTATGAGTTGAATAAATGAAACATAGAATAAAAGAACGGTATGAAAAAAAGTAGAGAGCAAAATAACTAGAATTTATCAAAAGCAAAGAATGAAAGGAAGGAAAACTATCATGGTACAGTAAACTAAATAGTTCAAAAAAAAAAAAAAGAAAAAAACTAAGATTATTGTTGAGTTACTGAAAAAAAAAGGTTGTTTGCTTTTCAGAATGAAAATGTTGCTTTGCAAACCCAGCTGTTGTCACCAAGGACGATATCATTAGCTCCAGATAAAGGAGCTGATGAGCTGATGAGGAGCACGTCCCTAGTAGCATTTGTAAGACCGGCCAACAACCAGCAAGGACGATATCATTAGCTCCAGATAAAGGAGCTGATGAGCTGATGAGGAGCACGTCCCTAGTAGCATCAGTAAGACCAGCCAACAACCAGCAACGACGATATCATTAGCTCCAGGTAAAGGAGCTGATGAGCTGATGAGGATCACGTCACTAGTAGCATCAGTAAGACCAGCCAACAACCAGCAAGGACGATATTATTAGCTCCAGATAATGGAGCTGATGAGGAGCACGTCACTAGTAGCATCAGTAAGACCGTCCAACAACCAGCAAGGACGATATCATTAGCTCCAGATGAAGGAGATGGTAAGCTGATGAGGAGCACGTCCCTAGTAGCATTAGTAAGACCGGCCAACAACCAGCAAGGACGATATCATTTGCTCCAGATAAAGGAGCTGATGAACTGATGAGGAGCACGTCCCTAGTAGCATCAGTAAGACCATCCAACAACCAACAAGGACGATATCATTAGCTCCAGATAAAGGAGCGAGTCCAGATGAGGAGCACGTCACTAGTAGCATCAGTAAGACCGGCCAACTGAAGGAGATGATGAGCTGATGAAGAGCACGTCCCTAGTAGCATCAGTAAGAAAAGCCAACAACCAGCAAGGACGATATCATTAGCTCCAGATAAAGGAGCTGATGAGCTGATGAGGAGCACGTCACTAGTAGCATCAGTAAGACCGGCCAACAACCAGGAAGGTCGATATCATTAGCTCCAGATGAAGGAGATGGTAAGCTGATGAGGAGCACGTCCCTAGTAGCATTAGTAAGACCGGCCAACAACCAGCAAGGACGATATCATTTGCTCCAGATAAAGGAGCTGATGAACTGATGAGGAGCACGTCCCTAGTAGCATCAGTAAGACCATCCAACAACCAGCAAGGACGATATCATTAGCTCCAGATAAAGGAGCTAGTCCAGATGAGGAGCACGTCACTAGTAGCATCAGTAAGACCGGCCAACTGAAGGAGATGATGAGCTGATGAAGAGCACGTCCCTAGTAGCATCAGTAAGACCAGCCAACAACCAGCAAGGACGATATCATTAGCTCCAGATAAAGGAGCTGATGAGCTGATGAGGAGCACGTCACTAGTAGCAACAGTAAGACCAGCCAACAACCAGCAAGGACGATATCATTAGCTCCAGATAAAGGAGATGATGAGCTGATGAGGAGCACGTCACTAGTAGCATCAGTAAGACCGGCCAACTGAAGGAGATGATGAGCTGATGAAGAGCACGTCCCTAGTAGCATCAGTAAGACCAGCCAACAACCAGCAAGGACGATATCATTAGCTCCAGATAAAGGAGCTGATGAGCTGATGAGGAGCACGTCACTAGTAGCATCAGTAAGACCGGCCAACAACCAGCAAGGACGATATCATTAGCTCCAGATAAAGGAGATGATGAGCTGATGAGGAGCACGTCACTAGTAGCATCAGTAAGACCGGCCAACAACCAGCAAGGACGAGTATCATTAGCTCCAGATGAAGGAGATGATAATCTGATGAGGAGCACGTCCCTAGTAGCATCAGTAAGACCAGCCAACAACCAGCAAGGACGATATCATTAGCTCCAGATGAAGGAGATGATAAGCTGATGAGGAGCACGTCCCTAGTAGCATCAGTAAGACCAGCCAGCAATTAGTAGTTCTTTTCATAGAAATGTGCATGAAACAAGGAATCGTGCTATTAAAATGTGTTTATTTTTAAATATACTATTCCCTAAGTTAACGAAATATTCAATTGAACTGAGAATATATTTCAAAGAATGTCCCTGAGCAAACAAAGTCCCTCTCGTATGGAAATGGTAGATAAATAAAAATTTAGGTGATAATAGAATTTGTAATAATCTAATTGCTTTTGCATCTGTTAATTCACACACCGATGGTGTAAAACAATGGTTTTCGAAAATTGTTTTCCCTTCTTTCTCCTAAAGTATTTTATCTCATGCCACTTGAAATTTATATTATACTCAAGAAGAAATATAACCAACAAAAAAACAACCCAAGAATTAAAATATACACACTTACAAGGCGAAAACAAATTATCTGTTTTCTAGTAGGTTCAATGAAGATCTTACCCGAGAGAAATAAAAATATAAAACATATTTGAGTAATAATAATATATTATTATTTATCTGGAGGTATGACGCAGGTGGGAACATCTTGAATAAAAGAACACATGTACTACTCTATGGAATAGTTGGTTTGGCTGTTATTAAATTAACTACATATTAGAATGAAATTCATATCGACCTCAATGTCGACTAATTTATTTTTATGACGTTAGCGAAGAAATAACGTGTTTTTTCCCTCCAGAGTAGTACCTCTACTTGGAGGGATTTATTGCGATATTTTCACATGCTCCATTTTTTATATTACATGTATATAATATTGGTATATTGTTATTGATTGCATTAGTAGTAAAGTAAATTAAAATATATGTTTATAATATATTAATTACACTACGTTATATGACATCTATGGTGTAGAAAAATCACATTAAATAAACACGTGATGCAATCAATGAACTTTAACTACAATGGAAAAAGGAAACTAATAGAAATAAATACTCTGAGCTCTTTCAATGTATGTTATCAGAGATGACATACATTGAAATGAATGAAAAGAGTTTTTACACTTCAGTTTGCTCTCTGGTGACATACGAGTACATTGAAAGGCCTCAGAGTATTTATTTCTATTGTTTTCCTTTTTGAATTGTGGTTTAAACTTCAATGATATCTATGGTATTCAAGAAATGTGTAAAGGAGCGACAAAGCTGAAATGAGATCATATAGCAAAAAGTCGAGAAATTCAGAACATTACATAAAATTCAAAGTATTAATATAGATGCTGAATATTGCTTACGTTTTTATAATTCTATTGAAGACGATACACATATATATAATTAACCTACATATAAAGAACTCGCTTACACATGGAAAATTATCATTCAAAGTGGAAATAATGTTTACACGGATCCAAAATATCATACTCTGATCATTTCCTTATAAAAATGTTTGTTACTTTTATGGCATTTTCCTTTCTGTTTCTCAAGAATTGGAGTTTGTGTCTCACTAAAGAAGAGTATATAAAAGCAGACAGTCAGAAAAACAGGTGGGGTTGTAAAATAAGTTTTCTAGTGGTAATAATAGTAAAAATGATAAGAATAATTAATTTGACAAGTTTTTTTGTTAAAATACCAGTTTAGCTGTTGTTTTCATGTGTATATTGTAGAGTGTCTGCTCTAAACTTAAATCAAAATTTATTAGAATTAACCTATGAAATAAAAATTGTGTATATGTATACAAAAATAAATATAATATGTGTTATAAGTTATAATATATTATATACATTATAGTACTTATTATATTATAAATTATAATTATATTTATAATATAATTATATATACATAATTATGCATAATTATTTTATTAATTAAAATAATATTACTTATTGTTTTGAATATAATAAAAATATTTTTTTATATTCCTTTTAAGAATTACCAGTGAATATCTGCAGATACTTGTTGTTTTTTGCATTAATCTTTTCAATCAATTAATGTATTAAAGCACAAAATCTACATTTGTTTGCAACTGAGGAAATGAAATATTTGGATTGAGTTAAGTAGGTGTGAACTCTGTTTTAGCGGCAGCCTTCCTGTGGCAGTCCTGCAGATATTAATTAGTATGCCGTGGGAGCCGAGCCTTTTGACTTTGGGTATTGTCAAACATTCCTAGTCAAGCAAGGATACAACGAAAGGCAAGTATTTAACCAATGGTTTCTATAAAATGTCGCTACTTTTCAATATTTTAACTAACTTGACAATGGTGCATGAAAAATTTTCGTACTTTTTTTGTTCAAACTCACTACCTGTGCAAGAAAACCTTGAAGTGTTTTAAAAAATATTATTGCAAGTTGAAAACTGCAATGAATCTCTGAACACTTATAATTAATCCCATAATATAAGGATTGAATTAGTAATTTCTGTTTTCTATTATAACAATTATATCTTCAAATAATAACTTTGTACAGTTATATTACCGTGGAATGAAAACAGCGTGATGACTGTTGGGACGTGAAGGGTTGGCTGTAAGAAATGCATGGTTTGAGTCGATATAGACTCTGTTTAGCGTTATGTTACAAAGAAACATGTTTCGGTCAAACGAGACACCAGCTATTTACATTTTATAATATGACTTAATCGCAGCGAGTAATTAAACAGGACGCACTACGACTGTTATTACGGGCAATTTGAGAAGAGCCGAGACGAATTGCACTCGTCGCTTGCAAATCATCAATTAGCGCAACAGAACCATTTATTAGGTACAACAAAGGTGGGAATTAGTCAATTCTTTTAGGCTGGCCATGTTGCTTGAAACATTATTCTTTCGGAGCTTTGTGTGGCAATTAAATTGGATTGGACAGCAGTATGACTGGCCTAAGTACAGCTATTAGGGTGCTCAGAAGGGGCGGGATGTGTAACCTAATTACGACCCACCCTCACCACCAGTGAGCTGCATCTTTAACTGGCGTGAAGAGTTTAACCAAATTGAAACAGTTACGTTGAAAACAACAGAGGAAATCTATACAGTAACCCTAACATCAACTATGCTGGGGCCAATCAACAGCCAACGAATGTGCGCTGCTGTACTCTTGGTCGTATTAGTGTCGGATGAGACTCAGGCGTGGACCTTGCAAGTCATCTATTTGATGTCTAATACGTCGGAAAAGTGACTGAATAGCAATCCTACTTGTTATAACGAGTTGGCAAGTTGGTCAGTAAATTATCTGAGGATTTAGCAGAATCAGAGAGTATTGCCAATGTTTGTATTTATAGAAATCGATTTCTATTCATTTATTCATAATAACAATACCGTGGTAATAAAAGAATCAAAAGATATCTGGCGTAAGGCTCAACCATTGCTAAAGTACTATTGTGATTTAAAAAATACAGTTGGCCATTATTAACACTTGTGAACGAGTCCTTCAAAAAGAGACCATTTTCTATAGAGTTTTGATAGTTTATATTTTATCTTCCAGCAATAAAATTTTGACAAACAAAATAGTTTACTTAAAATTATCCAAGTCAATCACTAGTAAAGTTTCAAAAACATCACTATGCTTTGTTTTTATCAAGAGCGCACATTATTATACTTTTATCCAAGCAGGCTTGACACATTTCAAGGGGTGATCGGTGACTCATTTTTGAATAGACAGTTGTAAATTTCGAGTGCTCAACATGACCATAGGCACACACGGCCCGTTAGTTGTGACCTCGTGCCCACAAGTTGTAACCGAACTTACTCGATTCCTAACTTGTTACCTAACTTGGGTTATATTGTGGCTACCGGTTTTTTCAACAAGACTATAATAGGCCTTGTACAACTTTAGTTAAACAATTTGTTGACGTTTTGTAACAGAGTTAAGTTAGTTACAGGTATGTAAGTTAATTTTACAGGACCTCCTGATAATGTTCAGTAATATTGGGTATCCTTCTTTTATACGTTTTTACTATTACAATTGGACTGATAGTATTACAATATCAATATTGTTGTTGTTATTCTTTTAATAGAATATCATATGTATTTGTCAAGAGGGCTTCATAAACATTAAAACATTACTTTTGCAAAATAAAATCAATAGTTTTCACTAGCAAATAATTTTATTCTGTAAGTTCCTTTACTTGTTTACAAATTCCTAATGCTTATTTCTTTAGGCATGATATAATTATTTCTATTCATGTTATATGAACAAATCTTGTTTTTTTATTATTTCTTATTTTATTAAAAATATTGTTATTTTCATAATAATAACTTTAAATGAAATGAAAATGTCAGATTTGACAGTTTGATTGGAACTTGGATCACTGACAGAAAATATATTTATTTTAATCTTCTTCTATTATCCGATCGCTGATTTATTTTTATTTCTTACTGCTAGCTACCTGACCTTAAGTATATATGAGTAACGCACCTCATAACCTCATCACTGTTTGTTGAACACCTGACTACTATGGTAGTGGTGGAATGTGGACATCGTGGCTGTGAAACAACTGAATAAATCATCAGTTCCTTCATACCAGACAAATATTTACTAACATTCACTCATAACTTCCTAGATATATTGAAAACAATATTCTCTGAAGGAACTATTGGGCATCAGTATGTCAAATCTCTATTTACAAACGTCTGTGTAGAATTATTTCTGACTGGATTTACTTGTATCAAGAAAACAACGGTATCTCCCTTCAGCAGGTAGAAAATGGGAAATCTTCTTGCATGTACATGAGGAAGATTTTTCTCCCGCTCATTTGTCAATTATTACATGTGTCGCATTGAAGAGAAGTCTTAAATAATAACAATTAATGAATGCCTTACATTACTGCTGATATGTGGACGATTGTTTTGCTACGCTCCCTAAGTCTATGGAAGCAGCTAATCTACAAATTCAATCACAACCCTACCATAGTTATATAAAAAGAATCTTCACCATACCTCCCATTAATGTCCTGACTATGACTGACACAGTCTCAACATATCAACTATAAACATGGTAAGTGTTTTTACTGTTTTAAGGAAGATATCGGGGATGGATTTCTAAAGATTATGTCAACAGAAGATTCAAGCTACACATAAATTTATTGTCTGTAATAAAATGCAATAAGTAAAAAAAAAACTTTTTTTTATTAATTTTTCAATCTTTGTTTAAATTCACAGGAAGGAGTGAATGAGTTGGGCAAAGCTGAAGTTCATTTCTATTTTACTATTTTACTTTAACTAGTATGTAATGTTAATATTTTCTCAGCTATATGTTTCGGTGTCTTACACCATCAATAGGCGAAATAAATAACCATTTCAACCTTTCAATCTGATACTGATATAGTGTCTTTAAGGATATTAATAGGAGTTTATATAAACACAAACGCATTAATTAAAAGAGTAAAACTCCTAAAGAAAGATCTAACGTAACCTACTTCAATTTAGCAGTGATCTAAACTAACATAGAAAGAGAGTTCCCTTAAATAGGTTTTACAAATCATGGAGAGTACTCATTAGATGTATGAAAGACTGTCCTAATTTTTATTATACTGCCCAATAAGATCTGTGCTCTCATATTTTTAGAAATGGTACCCAGGAGAATATGAATTTCAGAGTTAATAGGAAAAAAAATGTCATCTGATTATAATGAATAAATATTTAATGCATTGGAATTCTAACAAGGGCGCCTGCGACATCGTCAAAGGTAACAAAGGCGCAATCAATTGTCTTATTCCTGGAACCCTGAAACTATTCACTCGTGGTATCCTAGGTTGACTAAATTGTGTCTCTGCACGCCAAAATATCTCCCAAATGCAATGTAATGTGGACTGTATTTGAAAATAAGACATCAAGTATGTTACAAACAAATGGATGGTTACATGGACAGAGGCTACAAGATACATACAACACTGACGATAGATGGCGAAGCAAGGGTAACCGGGGTCATAATGTCACAATCTCATTATGTGGCATCATTAAAGTGGCGACTGCATGAACAACTAAGAATTGTCAACCGTCGGGAAGAAAATTATAAACTACAACACTACTTTAAACAGAATTAATCGGACGAAAGATTATGTCATCAGATTGACGAAAACGTCAGTAAAATATTTCAGTATTTCTTCTATTGATGTCACCTATAATTGTAAAGTTGTAAGATCTTAATTAAATCGGACTCAGCAGATTCTATTACCTTGATTCAAGCCTCAGAACTAAAGCTCTCGAGCAGGGCCTCCTCTTGTGAAGAGGTCTCAAGGGTCACCCACTTGAGCAAGCACCTGCATCACACTCAGAGGCACTCTCAACATCTTTGGATCTTTTATTTTTTGTTCTAAGGAGTATAGGAGATATTGTCCTTTACTATTAAAGCCATCTTAATAATCTCCACAATAACATAATGACGGAAGACATACTGAACTTATTTAAGGACTTAATAACGATTAATCATAAATCCATTGGTGAATTGTTAAATTTAATCCCGGAAAGATTGAGACTAGAGAAATTATCGAGACAATGGGTAAGAATGAAAATAGTAAAGGCGTTTAATATGGTATATATGTTTAGATCAATATTCAATCCGCAATAAGGAATGAGAAAAAAGACTAAATCTTTTTATCGTAACAATCGGTCTTCGTCAGAGTCAAATCCTAACTGAGTCTTCTGATAATTATCGCTAGTTACGGTTGAAAGATTGTAGTCTTTTTTCTCATTTCTTATTCTGGTTTGAACATAGATTGTTATTTCACGTGTTTACTATGAAATATTGTTATATATATATATACACTTTTTCGTTGGAAATACGATCCCAAACGGACAAATATAGTTCAATGTAGAAAAACAAACATAGAGAAATTAAAAGCACACACTTACAGTCTCTAATTTTTGGTTTGAACCGTCTTCAGGAGAGATAAGAGAGGGAAACCAGTGCACTGGCTCAGAGACGGTTGGAGACCCAACCGTTTGATCTCCAATCGTCTCTGAGCCAGTGCGCTGGTTTCCCTCTCTTATCTCTCCTGAAGACTGTTCAAACCAAAAATTAGAGACTGTTTCTGAACCAGGTTTCCCCCTATATACATATAAGTAGGCTTCAGCTACTCAAAGGGGCTACTTCTGACCGACGACGACGAATGTCGAAATGTCGTAGTGAGTCCTTAGTGTGTTTTTATCTGTTTTTCTCTTTCCATTGTCAACTCTCTCTCTCTTTCTCTCTCTCTCTCTCTCTCTCTCTCTCTTATATATATATATATATATATATATATATATATATATATATATAAGTTATAATTAAAAAACTAATCCGGATGACTGATACAACAAAATGTTTAAAGTAACACAAAAAGTTGACGATTAGTCACATTTAATTACATTCTAACCTTTATAGAGGTCTCCTAAGGAGAAGATGCGTATTGACGAATGGACAGCAGCCAACTGAAGAAATATATATATATATGTATATATCTCATATGGCTACATGTACGGCTATATATGGCAAGATATGTAGATGAAATTTTTGTCCAAATAATGTATTCTAAAATATATTTATACATAACTTAAGCATCAGTCAAAACTCAGTGAAGCATTTCGACATTGTTGTCACTAGCAGTAGGTGTGCCAAACTCAGTACTGAGCAGGGATTCAAAAGACTATTAAAATACCTTAGCTCTGAGCAAAGGTTTATAAAGAAATATTTACTCTGCTAATGAGTTGCTTCTTTGTTTCTGTGGGTTGTTATGCTTTTTTTTTTATTAAATTACTGTTAATAAAATAAATAATCATATATTCCCCCAATTAATTCTTTACGCTTTAAATTATTCATTGGCCTAAATCTCTTCTTTGCATTGCTGATTAATTTTTTCGACGACTTTGGACCGTCTTTACTGCCCATTCCGCATGCGGAGGATTAACACAGGGGTATAGACGTCCGGTTGCTCGTTACTGTGCGCCAATGTCTCGCGTGTCCTTAATTCATTCATGCCTTCGTTTTGAATGGTCCTTATTATGCTAAGTCCATTTCCTTTCGGCTCATTTCTTTCAAAGAGCTGGATTGGAGCTGGGGGAGAACCCATATTTAAACATAATATCAATTGATTGAGCTTTCATTAAATTTAAACTAAAAATTTAAATTGTATTTAAAACTGAGGAAGACAATAGAAGTAAATTACAGTATTTAAAAGCTCCACAAAGAGAGTGCTCTTTAAAACATTATATAAATAATTTTTTCATACATAAACTATATATTTGTAACACTCCGTAATGTTTCATGCAGTGTTAAAAATTGTTAAATATTTTAACATCTTCCATTTGTTACATTAATTGATTCATAACTTGCTTTATGTTGTTTATAAAACATCACATTCCAGTTAATATATCTATAGCGTGATATTCTGTTTACTCTGAATCCAGATATCTGGAATATAAGAATATTCTTACAGCATTTCACTTTCTTGAGGTTTGGCCCAGCGTGATATTCTGTTTACTCTGAATCCAGATATCTGGAATATAAGAATATTCTTACAGCATTTCACTTTCTTGAGGTTTGGCCCAGCGTGATATTCTGTTTACTCTGAATCCAGATATCTGGAATATAAGAATATACTTATAGCATTTCACTTTCTTGAGGTTTGGCCTAGTGTAAAATACTGTGTAGAGTATGTGTGGTTGACATAAGTGAACTTTGTATTTATAAATAATGGTTTAAACTGGTATAATAAGGAAAGAATAAGAAGATATACTATCTTATAAATGTAAAAGAAGTGATAAGAGGGAAAGCATAGAGATGTAGATACAATTTCATAGATAAGTAAAGGAAAAAGAAACCAATGTTAATTACTATCCAGTCAAGAACAGTGTGTCACTCTTGTATCCAAGCCACTCTGCCACAGCAAGGTTTCAGGTGTTTAATGGTTTATTCGTAAATACTGTTAGGCGACTGACGAGTGATATTAGTCAACTGTCCCTATTTGTCTGTAATGAATGGCTTTAGCATGTTCGTACGCAGCCAATACAGACACTTTTTGTGCTATTTATGCATTAACTATTACTTCGACTATTTTAACTACTAATCATAAATAAATTAATAGAACTAAACAGGACATTCAAATGAGGATTTATATTTCATGTTATAGTATTATAATACAAGATTATTGGATGCATGTATTATATTACAATATTTCTTATTTATCTGGTTCACAGATACTTTCGATTATTGGTAAAGATTATCCATATGTATCTCTCTTTCTGAATGTGTGATAGCGTGTTGTGTGTGTTCGCATAAACTGATATTATTGTTTAGATTTCTAAGCCTTTTAAAAGAATTGCTTAATAATTATCAGGTGGACTACTGACATCTCGGTGAAGGGAAAGAGGGAGTAGAAAGAGGTTGTACAATTAGGCAGAAATAAGTTCCATGAAAATTCAAATATGCCCTGATATTTAAATCTCTTGATATAAATATCTAAATATTTAAAATATATTTATTAACTTACTAAGTAAGATTTTTAAATGTTCAGTTCTTTCTGGGGCGCGAAGAGTATAGAAAGATATAAATTTACATATAAAATACTGCATATAAAGTAGGTATATATAAAATATGCATATGTACTCCATTAAAATAACTTTTTTTAAGAGTAAGCAAAAGTAGACTTGTGGTGCTGATAGGTCATGAAACGTATGGTTTCGATAATGTTCTCTCTCTTTCTGACAACATAATAAGTTTTTAATAGTCAACGTCTCTATTTTCCTGCTGAGCTGGGTGGTATTATATTAACGCTGCACAGTTTATAAGGAGTGGACTGGGTCTTTCAGTCTAATCCAAGTCATCGAAGTGGTGGAGGCTCTACAGCAAACTTTGTAAATAGCGTCATCTGAGCCACTAAGAATGTGCAATCACTGTACAGCTAATTAGTATGCCACCCACAGTAAGGGACTATGTACACTCCATGAATAATAAACGTCAATTTATATTTCCCATGGACAAGTTTTTTTTTTGTTTTATTTACAATTGATAAATGCATCGCCTATTAGGGCATTAGCACCCCATGTACTTGTTATATTAACTATTACAACATTTCGACGTCCAAAGCCCAAGTCTTGTGTCTTGTTTCCTTCTGTGTGTATGTATGTGTATGTTTATTATATTAAGATCGTTGAATCGCTTTTGATATTGAATGTAATATTAAAGAAGACTTGCTTTGATTTAGCACAGTATAGAAGAATTAGAAAGAACAAGGAACATCATCTTAAATCCTGAAGGGTACCTCGTCGAGTTTATAGGATTAATTCATCTCAATCATTCAGAATTTAATAACTTACTTATAATTTTTTCCAAAAGCAGAATAGGTAATTGAATCCTTTTGAAATACCTTTGTTCTTGTAAACAAATATTTGCTTACAAATTAATTATTTCAATATGAGTACTGCGTAGTTTGTTGTAGATAAAAGGAATTTGGAACAATAAAAATGAAAGTTTTTTTAACAATAAATGAAAGATACTTCCCTCAAACAATATTCTTTAAATGTATTTACATATGTTATGTTTATATCTACTCATATGACATATATAGAATAGGCTATGTTAAAACATCCCGAGGACATCACACTCGAGTGATATCTACCCAAAACTGGAGTTGTACTTGTTAGCAATCCACAAGTTTTAACTTCCTAAATTTTTTAGAGTACAGATTTGCAAAAAGTGCCGGATATTGGAAAGGTTTGATTTTCTCTCGGAAAGATGTTGTGCACAAAATTTCCGATCCCGGACATTACAAAAACTGCAGGTGTTTAATAGATTGGAGCTTGGAATAAGCCAGAAGACCAACCTATCGGTTAATCTCCCACACAGCAATTCGAAATTAAAATTTAAGGACAATTACCATCTAGTTAATATTTTTATTTAATCATATTATACTAATTTTTTTGTCTAAATATTTAATATAAATATTTGAAAGGTATATTTAAACATTTTAAAACGTAATTTCAAATGTTAGAGAGCCTGATTGGTCTTTTCAATCCGACCTGTTAGTTCTTCAAGATTTATAGCCCATAGATACAAGCTAAATTTTTTGGTGGGTATTTCTTCCTGTCTTTTTACCGTTTTTGAAAAAATAGAGAACTAAGTTTACGTTAAACCGACTTAATCGTGTCTTTGCATAATGAAACTACCCTTTTAGTTCTGAAAAATGTAACAAAAACAAATTTAAACTGTGGAAGAAATTTCTTAGCTATTTATACTTGGTAAAAGTGGTGATAACGTTGGTCGTAAAAATACTAATATTATTGTATACTTGTATATCAGTTAATTTACCAATGAGGTCATGAGACATAATGTGAACTGTTCAACAGTTCTTAAATACTCTCAAGTCTCTTGCCAAGGTTCAATATAACGAGTTTTTCAAGTCACAAAGAGAAGAGAATATTTTCATTAAGACCGATGAAAGTTAATTTTGGAAAATTAAATATCTCTCTGGACATTGTGATAAAGATGTATGAGTTTTCAGAATAGTAGAAAGAACACCTGACTGAATAATAATGTTGAGTCCTGTTTAAGAAAGAAATAACAGCGCAAAAAAATAATTTTCAAAAATGCAAAATTAGCATCAATAATTCTGTCGGATTAATGGAAAGGTTAGTGGGTACATGAACTTTTGTTCGAACATCTAATAGTGAATCATTCGAAGATACCAAAACTGGCTATCATACTAGCTTTACTGTCGTGCATATAAATAGCAATAAATTCTACAACTCTCACATGCTGGCAGTATTTACTTTACGGTACGTTTTGTATATTTCACTGTTTATGTTTGACGATTTACTAGAACATTTTCAATTTTTTTTTTTTGAAAATTATTAAAACCTTACATAAAATTTGTAATGGAGCTGTTGAAACTCCATAACTTTAGATATCTAAAACATTTAGCCAGCAACAATTCAAATATATGTCATACTACCCATAAAACAAATTGAAACAGTTGGATATCAAAAAAAGCTTCCAGTCGACTAATCCAAGATAAGAATTAACGTCTTGTATAAGAGGTCTGAAGAATAGCTGCTTCTATAGTTATCTCCTTTTGGTTCTTTCATGCTGGAAAAGATAATAGTTTTTGTCATGTTCATGTCTTTATCAACATTATCAGTTACTTTATTAACGTTACATAGTACGATCACTTATAATTATTTGTATTTTCCTTATGCTTGACAACTACTAAGGGTGAAACCTTGAAGAGGTTTCATTTCTCTTGTTTAAAGGTAACCAAATTGATAATTATAGGAATATTCATAACACAATGTGCACAATTCAAAATCATTCTAATTTAAGCAAAACGGAGACATAAGTGATTGCTTCACCCCTTCGCAAGTTAGGAATCAACTTTTCCTGAATATATAATAATATCATCGTTATGTTTTTGAAAAACCCAATTACCAGAATATACCCATGCTTTCATATTTCAGTCAGCTAAAGGAGATTAAGATAGAGAAAAAATATCTTGTCCTTCCTTTTATGAGTAGCATTTCTATGTTTCTATGCATAAATTTTCTGCATTACGATGCATAACTTGAAAATATCCTGCTAAAGATGTAAAAATATAGATTCAGTTGTGTCTGTTTTTTTGTATTTTTTCTATATTCTCAGTAATTTAACTTTTCAGATTGTTATTATAAACAAAATCTAAAACCGCGGAAAGAAGGCACATAAAAGAGATAAGAAAAACTGACTACATACTATATTTCGACTGCTTTGTCATCTGTATAAAGATGTAAGTCACTCTAAAGAGATCTGAGGACTGCAGTGAAGTCTGATTGAAGAGATACTCAATCAGTGCAGCTAAGTTATGGAGGTAGGAGAGACAAGAGGATAAATAAAATAAATAATTACAAAAGTAAATAAAGAAAAATATTTCTTAAATTTATATATTAAGTTAATATATTTATTATATTAAGTTGGCTAGGTTAATTGAGTGCATCTTCAGTGAGAGTTCACTTCAGTTATCGCTTATCTTCAAACTGACTCACATCTTTCTACCTGATGATGAGGCAATCGAAAAGTAGTCATGACTTTTTGTGATCCCTTTTATGTGTGTTCACTCTTTTTTCTATTTATTGTATTTAGTTCGTAGAATTGTTTTATTTAGTATATATATATTAGTATACTTTGGTAGTAGTTATTCTTTTATACAAGATTTGTTGTATAAGACTGAGCATTCTGTCGATGAGCTTCTTTTCCAATTTCTCAAGCTTACAAATTATTTTTTCGCAAGCTTGAGAAATGGGAAAAGAAACTCATGGATTAAAAATATGCAGTCGTGTTCAAGGAATCCTGTATATATATATATATATATATATATATATATATATATATATATAATATATAACCAATTAGATGAAACGATTCTTCGAACTGAGTAAACTACAATTTTCAAAAGAACACACAGAAAAGACGATGATGACGAGGACATCGAAATATAGTAGTGAGTTCAGTGATTTCTTTTCTGTGTTTTTTTGAAAATTTTAGTTTATATATGTATATATATGTATTTTCCATTATTTTATATATTACCTTATTTAATTTCCAATAAATAGTACAATTTTTCTTTTGAAACTTTTTTTACTCGAGGTAAGAAAAAGTATGTTCCATTTCAGCAAATCATTTCGGTATATTTCTGTGAGTTCATAAGTTCAAAAATTGATATCAATTTAGTTGTGTTTTGTTTATATTATGTAAATATTTTGTTTTTTAATTTGACCAAGTGGAAACTGTGCGTGGCATGATGTGTGGCTATTTCAAATTAAATGATAATACAATGGTTTCATATATAATTAAGGAGAGGCAGGAGAGAGATGGGTTATCTTCTTTCGTTAATGTTTCGGCTAACGGGCTGGCCAAGGTTAATGCAGGATGTGTATGTTTTCGTGCAGACACACGATGTGCCTAGTCACCGGCCATGTCCTAATGAAAGCAGCCTGATTGAACCTACCAACCTCTCAAGGTCTCCGCTATCTCGGAAGAGCACAGACATGTGCCAAGCAGTCACAGACATCAGTTCACGCAAGCAGCTAGTAACATCAAAACTATCTACAATTCCTTACACAGATTGTACATACGAGTATACATTAAGTTTGTAGCAAAAACAAACAACTCTGATCCTTGTTAAAGGAAAGCTTTCACACTTCTGTATCATTCATTTTTCCTGAAGACGTGATGTTAAGATTTTGATTTGAGAATCTTTCTGTGTTTCTGACTTGAAGGTTTGAGTTGTATATAACATTCATGTAGGTATGTGTAGTGCTCGCAGATGTGTGTGTAAGTTCAAATGAATACTAAGAAAGAAACAAAGAAAATCACTCACATATTTGAACAATCTCTCCATTTCGTATTCAGTAGCGTATGCAGTAAGAAGTAGAGAAATACTGACGAAAGAGACATCACAAAGGTGTATGCATATTCTGGTGAACCATATGGTTCTTATATATATATAAATAAAAAGATTTCACATAAACACGTGAAATACAATCAATAATCAAACCACAATAAGAAAATGGGAAAACAAGACTAAGATCTTTCAACTGCAACAAGCTGTCTTCGTCAGAGTCAAAAACCCAACTGGACAGTTGGGTTCTGACTCTGACGAAGACCGCTTGTTACGGTTGAAAGATCTTAGTCTTGTTTTCCCATTTTCTTATTGTGGTTTGGTGGTTTGATCATTTATATATATATATATATATATATATAGGTGTATAATGTAATCGGAATTCGGTCAATTTTCCAGGATCAAAATCAAACTCTCAATGCCAACGTTTCGGTTTTATTTAAAACCTTTTTCATAGGCATCTTCTCAATATACTCTTCTTATCTCCTCATAAAAACCCATAGTTGTATTTATATAAACCCAATAATATAACAACTTCAATAATATATCAACCGTTGGATAGAATAAGTGTATAATGTAGTCGGAATTCGGTCAATTTTCCAGGATCAAAATCAAACTCTCAATGCCAACGTTTCGGTTTTATTTAAAACCTTTTTCATAGGCATCTTCTCCATATACTCTTCTTATCTCCTCATAAAAACCCATAGTTGTATTTATATAAACCCAATAATATAACAACTTCAATTGGTGTACATTTTACATAAAGATGGAAAAATTATATTAGAAAATTAGAAAAGTTGTGGAAAAAACGGACTAGATTAAAAATAAGCCAGGCATTTAATCAAACATATATATAAGAACCATTACAAATAGATGTTTATAAAACGGTGGTAGTTCTTAATTTTGTTCAGTGCATGCTTTTTGAGTGTGTCAGATATTGCGATTTGCGTGAGTTGTCTTTGGCCTTTATTTATTCGCATATTCCCGTATGTTTGTTTGGCTAGCAGATTGATAGCATCGCCTGACTCTTCCAGATCATCTTGAATTGTGTGTATTGGGAGACAAGGTGGTCAGACTGCCTCCCCTTTTAAAAACCCAAACCCTGCGTTTAGACGTCTTTGATGATACACCACCTGCCTAGTAAATTAGGTGATAATTCTAAGGGAGTGTTTACTTGTGCCCACACAGTAAGGGTGGTTTCCCAAGACAAACAGCTGGCCCTTATGTGAACCACTATATGCATACATGATGACTTCGCTTTCAATTATCACTCAATTCAGATGTACGAATATCATACTATAGATTTTGTTGCCATTTATATGTTTCGATATGTATCTACTATGTTTAGATATTATAAATATCCAAACCGTATCAATTTTATTAATGATGAATGATGTGTCATCCAACACGTACAAATAATATAATTCCTTTTTTTAATAAGATTTTTAAATATCACCCGATATCTTCTGCGAGCTTTAAAAATGTCTTATCAAATTAATGATAATTATTAATTAGTCCTTACTTTACTATAAGTAAAGTAGAATTATCATGAAAAATGTCGATATCGAAATTTTGACGGACTGACATGTTTTGAGACCCTCGATGTTCTTTTTTGATAAATTCTCATTGATATATATATATATATATATATATATATATATATATATATATATATATATATATATATATGAATATTGATAAAAGTATCGACCGTGGAATAGAAACAAAACTAAAGATTATCTTAACTCGGTCAGTTCTTCAGGTTCAAATTAAACTCTTTCATAGGCCTAAAAAAACAGAGGAAATATAAGAAAGAGTTTAATTTGAACCTGATGAACTGACCGAGTCCTGATAACTTTAGTTTTATATATTTGTATATATATATATATATGTGTGTGTGTGTGTGTGTGTGTGTGGGTGGGTGGGTGGGTGGGTGGGTGGGTGTATTGGTGGGCGTGTATCTAAATGTTTGTCAGAATGTTCTGTCTAGAAGAGGTAAAAACATTTGACTAGATTATATATTAATGCCACTCAATCGCCTTCGAATGGATAAAGATTTTAATTAAATATTCCATAAAACTAATAATATTAGAGATACTTTCTTATGTACATTATTAGGTGTTTCGTAGTACATTATAAAGTGTTTAAAACATGAAGTTTAATTTGCAACAATGGTATGTAGAATGTGACAGGTAGAAATCAAGTCGATTTAACTATATGTTGAATTTCATGTAGCATACTACTCAGATGAGATTTAGGCCCTCAGTTTAATAATTATAATCTATGTATCATCATAAATGTTTTTAGGTTTCTTATAACTGATAAAATTGTTATAACCACATGTATACAAATTATACGTTATTAACTGATATGTATGTAAACGCACATTGGGATATAAAAAGAAATCTGTTGATAGCCAATGAGTTTATTACTTACAGGGAAGTAGGGCATAGGCCATTCTAAATTCATATGTTAATATTTATGTTAAGACATTTCAACAGGTCAGAAGAATTGAATCAATTACTGCAGTATTATAAAGCACAATTGCGAGACATAAAGATGGAAAGTTACCAAACATTTCCTTCTAGAACTCTATAATGCAGAATAAGTAATACATTTTTTGAAGCCAAAACTGCAGATAATTTCTTTTGAATTCCCCTTTAAATGCTTTGTTAATAGCCACTTGCATGATTTCTTCCTGTAGAGTGATTTCTGAACTTTTGCTTTCACCCAAAGGCTCAGTATGATTTTTCTTCATATGATTTACTATCATATTTTAAATTTGAGCAAAGGAATTTAAATGTTATATGTGGAAAATTTCATCAACCAACGATTTTTAATGAAATTTTTTAGAAATGTAACGAATCCATTTTTCACTATTTCGATTGTATAGGAAAGTCCTAGTAAGAAGAACTCACTAGAGTCCATGAAATATGAACTTCATTTTTTAATAAATTTCACCTCCTGTCTTATTACTACAAAACAAATTAGGAAATATATGTGTTAAATATGGAATATTTAGTTTCTGTTTTATTGAATAGTATTATCACGAGTTCTTTATGATAAAAAAAATTCTACAATGGGATAAGAATATGAAAAGCATATAATGAAATATAGGATCTTTGAGAGTAAATGAACTTCAATCTGAACCAGTAACAGTAAACTAACCAAACTAACCAGTAACAGGGAAATATTTATCTTTTTTCAGACAAATGTTTTTATGGTAGGTGCTGCTTAACGATGTTATATTTTTAAAGAGTATCCTTTTTGTTTATAACAAAATAATATAATTTTATTATAACCTTATAATTGTTTATAAGAAATGCATAATAAAATCGGTGCTTCATTACTAGCATTATAAAGTCATAATGTTGGTCAACACATCTTTGAGCTGTGTTGATGATAGGAAATTTGTTGAAGTACATCTTATTTATACATGTAAATAACTTTAAAAGCTGTTCCTTTATAGTGAAAGGCATTTTGTTGTTTTTAGCAATTATTTTACTAAAAGTGATACAATTATTTAAGTGCTCTAAACCATCACCATTTTTCTGTTAATTATAGTTTTAATCTTTAAAAATAAGCACATTAGATTTTTATTAATATCATTGCTCTATGAGTCTTTATGATCTGAATGCTTAAATATTTGATTGAGTGATTGATATTTGCTTGTCAGTGTAACTTAAAAAAAGAGTTGTTTTCTGTTTCACTATACTACTTTTCTGTGAAGTTATCAAAATAGAAATAAATACTTCAAATGTTTAGAAAGGATGGTACTTATCGTGCAAAAATTAATTCGTTGTCACCTATGTTCTGAATGGTGAAGCAGGATTTGTTCAATGTGGCAATGTTACATCTGTGCTCAAGAGCATACCTCTTGTAGAACGAGGAGCTTGATGTAAGTCCTAGAAAAACATTAGAACTTTAAAAAATCTGATGAGGGGTTTGTAGTGATTTATACTCCCTGTGGTTGTAACTAACTTCGGGGAATGGTTGCTGAGGTTACGCACGCTAGTCAAAAACATGCATTAAGCCTATACATAATGAAGGTGGATGTATTGTGGTTCGAAGACAGATAAAGGAAGCCTCATTTTCGACCCCTTCCTGTGGTGCCTCGCAGGTCCTGTACTCGTATGCATGAACGATAAGGCGAGAGCAGCGAGTTCCACTACTGGGAACACCCACATCCGTGATAAATGAGATTCTCTGTCCAAACTTACTCCGTCTAGTCTGTATTTATCTTTATCTTTCCCTGCCTGCTTCTTGCCTGTCCTTCAAAAAACCGACCAAAGTGAACCACCATGAAAACATGAACAGTAACATATTAGGGTCGGAATAGATTAAGGAATGATTGCAATCTGGCCATTAGCAGTGCTAAACAGGCGTCATCCAGCAGAAGAAAATGATAGAAATTAAAGTTGTTGAGAGTAATTAAAAGCAGACCTTAATGCTCGATGCAAAGATAACTGTCACTAGATTAGGGAGCAGTAAGCACTGTAATCTCTGCCTCTCCTCTGCTCAGCCGTCTCCCTTATCAGACAAATCACTGCTCCGATAAGGCTTCTTCTTAAACATGTATAATTTTCATTTCCTAATTTCCACTTACTAATTGTCCTGTGAACAGCAGAATAATACCGGTTCCAGAGATTCTCATTTATAGAAATAGCAATCTATAGCAGTTGTAATATGTACCAAGGACAACTGTAGGAGTATCCTTGCTTTAATTGGTATTTCATTTTCTTAACGAAGCAATTGGTTTTTATATCATACCATCATGGATCATAAAATTTGCTGATTTATAAGTATCCATCTAAATGGTTGCACGAAGTACGGTAGAAATATTCTCACATTTTAAAGGTGAACAGAATGAAGGAAAGAAGCAGAGTCGGCTTTCCTGACTACTTCACTCCTGATGATGATGGATGTTGAAATATTCAAGTAAATTAGCCGGTTTTTTCTCTGCTTATTTTAGTCTGTAATTTAATGTGATATACTCATAAATTGTTTCACATTGTTTTGAGCTTTATTTGACACCGAGCTTCAAGGAGGGGTGCTTGCTTCTTTAGAAACTCTTATATTAAAACAGGAGTTCACATCGGAGATCTGCTTAAACCCTGGACACAGAAGCAATAATTGAACTCGAGTCACGGAAATTTGCATGGATGGTGATAAACAGTTTACTGCGCTGACCAATAGAAACCCTGTGACAATTCATACGACAACTCAGCTTAGGTGAAGCCAAACCAAAGTAAAAAGAATCACACAAAGTGCAATCTAAACGAGGTGTTTTTATGCGAGCATGGATGTTAAAACTAAGGGAGGATATAAAGGGAGAGGCGGGTTTGATAGTCTGACAGGTTTGACAGCCATATTATCCGCATTGTCCCAATCTGCTGCCATCACGGGGAATCTTACGAGAGAAGGGAGTGAAAATAGTCCTAAGGCTAGGCAGTTTTCCGTAAAACATAGAAACTTTGTATTGGCATATGGCATCGCTAATTTCTTCCATTATATTTAGTAATTTGATAAATGATATCATTAAAAGGGCTTTATAAATATAACTGCGATTAGTTATAGTTTTCTATTTGATTTTAAAATCAAATTTCATTTGTAAAATCATAGGATTTAAATTAATACTAATGTTATATGTTGCATTTCATTCTTGAATTATATCCATTCATGACAGTTGCTTTGCACATTCTCGTAACTAACAAAATGTAGTGTTACTTTTAAGAAATGAACTAATCAAGTGGATTGTATATTATTCCTGATATTCTGATTGTCTGACTGGGTATAGTGATTTGAGTGTAGGCAGCTTCAGATCTCTTTACCTAATACTATAATCCTCTACTGTTTTCCCCGGTCTCATACATACTAATGCTTCAATAACTCTTCGTTCTTATCTCTCCCACTACTTTCTCACTGCGTTTGAGTCATTAGATATGAGTTGTTAATAATAGTTTGCAGCTACACACACCGGCCGTTACACAGTCTCTTCAAGACACATCCTTAAGAGGATACAATCCCTTCACAGCCTCTTTTCCTGATCAGTTTTTAATAAAACTAGTCGCTTAGGTAAAATATCATTAGGTTTGAAGCATTGTCAGAAGCTGTCTGTCATTCAACTGGAGAGTGAGGAAGAACAATTTCGAGTTAAGATGTTTAAGTTTTGTTTAATTGTTACCTTTACGGTTCGTAAATTTTTTTTAATACACATTCTCACACAAACAAACACATAGACACTTATGTGTACATATAGACAAAAAAAAAGAAAAAAAAATAGATTCAGAGATCTTTAAAACATGTAAATCCGGCAAGTTTGAGAATAATTTTTCTTCCCTGATTTCTTTGGAGAAAGTAATCTATACCTTATAATTTACTTAGAGTAAAGTAAGTTTTCTTAAATTTACATAATCATGTTTGAACACTAATGCTGTAGTGTTTCTTTGATAAGAAGATTTTCTAACTACTTCTTGCTGAGAGAAACAAAAAAAGATAGAGTGACCAATTTTAACTGTTATATTTAATCAATGGTATTTAAATAATGTGGCAAATAAATAACATGCAGCAACTTAATACGGTATATGTAATTTTTTTTATAAGCAACCAGTTCTCCTTTCAAACAATTACAAAGTTATCCGGGTATACAATTATCCGCCCCAGACGTCTGGTCTAATTAATCCGTAGCACTGTATACCTTCTTTGTTTGAATACATGTATATTCAAGTTGTTTTTTTTTTGGCATAATGGTTAAGACGAAAAATTTAGTGTTCCATAATACAGTTTCTGGCTTGGTACCAATATTTATATTTATTATGATTACTTTTGTTTACTCTTTCTGGTTACCTTTACTATCACATTCTCCCCATGCTTCCATATACTTAGGAATAAAATAGTTATATTTTTTAGACATATATAAATATATATATATATATATATATTTGGGGAGCAGGCCTTCATTGATACATGTTCTATTAAAACCTATGCCTATTTCAATTTTGACACATTTTCGAATTAATGTGTTTAGGTTTTAATAGAACAAATATATATATATATATATATATATATATATTATATATATATACAATAAGGCTTCCTAAGAGTTTTTTATTTACTAAAGTTTACATAAAGTCATTGTAGAGTTATGAAAATTTGCAATTAATAATATAGGCTATTAACAGAAGACAATTTTAACCTTCAAATAATGCGGGCTGTTTTTTACATAGAATATTTCAATTAGCAAATGGAAATATTGAAATAACAAGTTGTGTTGACTTGAATGGCTTTGAAACGTAAAGGGCAAGTCGAGAGAGGCTGGCTGCAGCGGGCAAGTCCGCTTCTGCCTAAACAATGCCTCTCTTGGTGTTGACTCCGCACCACCCACATGAGTGTTAATATGCATGCAGCATCACAGTAATGAGACCTTACAACCAGAGTAAACTGTCCAGATGAATTACAGCCGAATAAAGAGAGTCTGGCAGGTATGCTTCTTGGAGTTGTGTTCAGTACCATATGTGGTGAACCAAATATCAAAAATGTAGGTGGAAATTAAGTGAACTTATTCAAGAAACTTTATCTGCAAGGAAACAATTTTCGCTCCATGAGGTGATATTTTTATGTTTTACTAATTTGATAAGATAAATATTGAGACCATTAATGTGCTCACAGTATATAAGATTTCATTTTAAGTTGTTTTTATATTTTGATCCGAAAATGATTTCCTCTGTTAATCTACAGTTTTGATTCACTTTTAGTAACATATTGTAACCATGAACAGTTTTATTTAGAAATTTTAATGGATTTTCACATTTTCAGGCTCCCTAAGTTAATGAAATTTATTCCAAGTCTGTCTATGTGTGGTTGGTGCGTATTAAAAAGCTAGTGAGCATATTACAGCCCACACAGTTTGATAAATCAAGTAATCACAAGTGGATTATACTCAAAATCAACTCTTACAGTGTAGATTAGATGCACTGCATAGCTTCTAGGAAATATTCTATATCTGTCATTTTTATTATTTTTAAGAGTCATACTCTAAAAAGGACAGTAAAGATTTTATAGTCAGTCTTCTCAAATTATCATTACTTAAATAAGTTCAAAATTTTCCGATAACAGAAACTTTGAAAGATCGTACACATATTCTTATCACACCGTTGGACAGATCATACTGAATATAAATACAAAACAGTTCTTAATAGTAGAAGAGCTGTATCATTTTTTAAACAAACTTCCACTGTAGAAAAGTTGAATTCAATACATTTTCTTCATTTATAATTGTGCATTGGTATATTTTGTAAATAACTGACTATAAAATGTTGAAATTTTCTGTATAGTATGTATCAAAAATTGGGAACATTTTTAACTATTTTAAGCGTCATATTATTATGCCTTAAAACATGTGGTCTTACATAAAATCTTCACTTTAACTTCACAAAATAGTATTATTGAAGAGGTAAAACTAATTGGTTTGGGTTTAAAGACTAATAAGCGATCATCAAGAGGAGTCACCATGAAGAGATATCTTCGCATTAACCAGCCGTCAAGAAAGAGAAGCAGTAACCTTGCAAAATACAAAAAGCTGTGTAACTTCAAATTCAACAAAACTAATAACTCGAAGGAGTCTCTATGTGAAGATGTTGGAGTCAATAAATAGTAATCAAGATGGATTGTCCAACCTCCACTTTTATTGGCATGACGACAAAGGCTCCTTTGCCTAGAGGATTGACTAGAGCTTCAAGAAGCAAAAAAAAAGTCATCTGCAGTCTAAAAGAGAACTAACAAACCCCCACCACCATGAAAAAAAGAATCGAAATAACTCAGAAGTTCACTGCAAAGTAAAGCGTATGCTTTCTGCCAATGTTCGTATTTTAATGAGGGACTGTGCATCTATTTCCAGATTAACGGAGACTTCGTCCACTACTGGGGCTTTTCAACAGCCGCATATTTCTATTTAACTTAAACTGCAAAAACTGATTAGTTTTTGAGAAGCCAGTACGCCTGGTATCAGAGTTTCGTAGCTCACTCGGCATCTAGGTCTAGGTGTTTACCGGTAGCAGATGCAGCCATCCCTCTGAGAGACTTGAAGTGCTTGGTCCTGAGTGTCACGATTTCAGTTATAAACTACAGAGTAACGAGCTTCCTTTATATTTGAGAGATCTCTCCTATAAATAAAGTCGAACATGATAAAATGCAAAACTCCTTATTTAATGGAATTAATTGCCTTAGTTGTGACATACCTTAATAAAAAACAGTATTTATTTTTTTATTTTTTAAGTTCTTTAAAGTAATTGAATTATAATTAATTTAGTTCAGATCTAATTCATTTTCATATAAAATGCTGTTTGAAGTTGTACTTTCATACTGCTATCCCGCATCGTCGTATTAATGAGTTGTCGGTAGTTTGGAATTTGATTCCCACGTTATGTGAGGTTTTTTCTGGATACCATTAGTACTCACCAACAACACATGGGAACATAAATTATACTTGCGACGGTTATTTTTTATCATTTTCAACTTAATAGTATTGTTTGAACACAAATAACCCCAAAAGGTTTAGCAGTTACAATCTGCAAATAATTGGACCAGATTTTTCTACAATTATACATGGCTGTAATTAATTGTGATAATTGTAGGGAAGTGTGAAGAATGAAGGGCTTGTGGGCACGATTCACAGGCGCGTTGGCTTGCTTAATGGATAATAGATACGTTGAAAGATGTTATAACAGTTATTGCCAGGCTGGCGAGACTGTCGTTAGCAACACTCGGCCAACTGTTATTAAACCAACTAACTGGATTACTAATTTAAATAAAACATCTACCACTTCCTCCATCTCTTGTGTAGTGAGTAGAGAAACACAATACCTGACAAAAATGAAATTCAAATCAACTCACAGAAGACTGAACTTGCGTAGGGTCAGCAGCCTTCTCTTCTCAAAACTTTAGCAAGCGACCCCACGTCAATTCAGTCAGCTTTTACTATTCACTTAACTTCAAAAGTACTTGCAATCAAAAAATGGTAGACCTTCATCTATTAAGAGCTGTGGTTACTTCTACATGCAGAATATGCGTTTACTAAAATACTTAAATTTTTTGTAAATTATCGCTTTACATTGTAAACTGGAGATAGGAGAGTTTGACCGCAAATATTGTAAGACAGCTAATTCATAGCCTTTTTAAATTATACTACCTCCGTGGGACTGACTATATATATATATATATATATATATATATATATATATATATATAGTAAAAGAGTTGCGCCTGTTTGGAAACCAAAGGCAAGTGAAAAGATTGATGCCAACACTGACAACCCCAAACCTGGCCGTGTAACCTTTTTAACCTATCTGTCGTGTTCATAGACGGTTCATTTATTGTTTATTATTGCAATGTGAGTTTAGGTATTTAGATTAATTTTGTTGTGTTTAGTTATGTGTTATGTGTAGTACTGAAGATGGTGGATGTAACACCGAAAGTTGTCCAATAATAATTCAAACAAATATGGTGATTTAATGTTTAAGTTGAACCCAGAAATGAAGAGAAGATTTCGCAATTTGGAAAAATATTCGACGAAGTTAAAAAAAGGGGGAGGAGTGGGAGGAGGGGGAGAAGGGGGATGAGGGGAGGGGGAGGGGAGGGAGGGGTAGGGGAGGGGGTAGGGGTGGTCGGGAGGGGGAGGGGAGGGGGAGGGGAGGGGGAGGGACATAAATACGTGAAATAACAATCAATGATCAAACCACAATAAGAAAATGGGAAAACAAGACTATGATCTTTCAACTGCAACAAGCGGTTTTCGCTGACGAAGACCGCTTGTTGCAGTTGAAAGATCTTAGTCTTGTTTTCCCATTTTCATATTGTATTTGATCATTGATATATATATATATATATATATATATATATATATATATATATATATATAATATTTAGGTTATGTTAATGTATCACTAAATTTCTGAAGATTCACTAGACTAAATAATGCGGCTCTGTGAGATATCCAATGATATCCTGAAATTTATCTCTTTTTTTCACAATAATCGACCTACTTAATAATAATTAATTATTATTTAAAGTTAAATAATAATTATCCTTTGTTGGCGAAGGAATATATTTGTTAACCAATATACTTCCTCGTTATATAAATAGCAGCTGAGTTGATTTTTTTCTTCTTTTCTATTTGCAGGAGTAACCTCGCTGGAATTATTAATTCTCTTTCACTAACTTTTCACTTTCTTTTGTTGCAGTTGATTGGATGGGTTGTGAGGACGATCTGGACTATGTCGTTGAGGTGACCTAAGCAGTCGTCACGATTGGTTACCAATAGTCCCGTGAGTCTATTTCTACTGTCTATTTCTAAAGCTAATGCTAGTCCTCTTACTAGCTTACACTGATCTTAAGTCAATCTAATTTTTTCTCAACTCAATCAAGCTCTTGCATGAACAGTATTTCAATCCCTTAAGCAGTTGCACCTTCTGAAAAGCTGTTATAGCTCATCATTACACTCACCTAAATTGAAGGTGATGTTATCATTTCTTATAATCCTTGACATTTATGTCGGATTGAAATCATATTCTTATATGGTAGTTAAGTTAATTACATATTATTATATAAAAAGATTTCACATAAACACGTGAAATAACAATCAATGATCAAACCACAATAAGAAAATGGGAAAACAAGACTAAGATCTTTCAACTGTCAGAGTTGAAAGATCTTAGTCTTGTTTTCCCATCTTCTTATTGTGGTTTGATCATTGATATTCTTATATGTTATTTCATATATCGAGAATTTCGATGGTAAGATAATACATTTTTCTATTGTTCTGAGTACCCACCTGGATGGATACATATTTTCGTCAATGCTCGAGAGCAATATTCTAAATTCTTCTCACTTTGTTGAGCGATTATTAATTTCAGAAAGGAGATCTTCAAGATGGTTTGATCGGTTTTGGCCTAAAATCTATCAGTCCTAACAAAGGAGGAGACGAACAGAATTACGTACTTACCTCTTGTTTGTGATCAACAAGATTTCGTTAAATATTGAGACAATCTTTACACAGGCTGCTTATAAATCTCTGTAAAGAGCATTGAGGTAGAAACAACTACTTCATAGGGATCATATTAATTTTATTGTTTGTGGCTGCAGTAAACTTTATACATTTAGTCCTTATTAGACAGAGGCAATAATATGTCACAAGGCAACACAATGAAAGCAAGAAATGCACAGCTGACTGTAACTGATCCTCTAATAGTTGTGAGCAGTAAGCTTTGGAATGAAGAAGAACAGCATTTATAATAGCAGTTGTTGTAAATGAATAGATCGGAACGCATAACAACATAGCAACGTATTTTAAACAAATTTCTTCTTATTGTTTGAGCAAATTTCTTTAAAAAAAAAATCTGGAGTGGCCTACACTCAACTTTACTATAAGTAACTTAATATCAAATTTCATGATTATGTAATATATAACGTCTCTTTTAGGCATAATGTAAATATCTAAATGGGATATGATTATTAGTCTTTTCTTCCTGAGGTAGTAGAGATAGCGATTGAAGGACATATCAATATATAAGCTTATTTTTGTATATCACACAGCTGATGCAAATAATTTCATTAGTATAACTACAGCAGTAATAACATTTTTGAAAAACCCATGTGAACATTTCTAGAAACGGAATATTCTCCTACAAGAGAACATGGCTTTTGTTCAAATAGCCAGTGGATTTCTTACATCGTTACTTGACATCCTTCTACATTGAATATTAAAGTAAAATTTTCAAATTTAAAACAGGAAAATACCCTTTTTTCTCTGAAAAACATCATAAACAGCGAAGAAAATGTTGTTTTAAGGTGATTTATAATTAAAGGTGTACGATAATTACATTTATAAATCTCTAAACGAAAGATTTCAATTTTAATTTATCTTTTACATTTTTGGTTTTTTACAGAATTATTATACTTTGAATTTTATGTCTTCTTAGTATTTAATAAGATCATTTTCCTTCCCCTTTATCAAATAACATATATACGATTTTTTTCTGAGTGTGTGTTATCATTTTCCTGCCAATATTATTCCTCTTACATCTCATATAAGTCAATAAACAATTTAAATTGTTCCTTTATAAATATCAATTTTATCTCAGTGGAATCGCTCAAAAAATTTCTAAGTCAATGTAAACAATGAAAAAAAAAATATAAAAAATTCGACAAGTATAGCAGGTGATCTCTTAGTCTTTATAAATAAAATAATGATTTTGTCTGTACATTGCTTAGAACTGACTCATTTCAAGTTTTCTTTACGTTTCATACATTGGAGAAACCGAATCCACCCTTAGAAAAATTTCTGTCGGTTTGTCGGTTTGTCGGTTTGTCCGCAAAACTTTGTCACAGGTAAACTCAGCTACCATAAGACATATAAAGCTGAAACTTTTACAGTAGATTTGTGTAGGTCTAACTTAAAATATAGGCTATGAATTGATTGGAAATTCAACGTAGAAGTGAAGTTATGGACGTTTAACGCAAAAATGTTTGTCACAAGTAAACTCAGCCACCATAAGACATAGCGAGCTGAAACATTGACACTGTATTTGTGTGTGCCTAACTTAAAATATGGGCTCTAAATAGATTATTAATTCAGTACAGAAGCGAAGTTATGGGGCTTTTAGCTGTATTTTCCTAACTTCACAGACAAGTTTGTTTTGAAAATACACAGGTGTGGCAAGTAGGTATTGTTAGTTGATTTTAATTTCAATTGAGCACATGAATATATTGCGTATTTGACATCATTGAAATGGTGTTTCACAGAGTTAAGGATGTACTATCTATTGAGAATAAATGTTTTGTAAACGAGCAATTCTCAGTCCTTAATATGAACAGGCATGAGAAATCAACAAACAAGTTCTTACGCTATATGAAGCCGAGGAAAGAACTTACAAGTCAGTAAAGAGATTGGATTAGTGATGAAGAAGCAGTTCATTATCTAATTGAATTTCTTGACTCTGAATTTATTTCTCCTGGACTGCCTGCTCATGAGTAAAAACTTAAAGTAGGAGCACCAATGATGCTGCAATTTATAGCAGTAACAAATTTCATGTTACGAAACATGAGTGACCCAAAAACTGTGCAACGGGACACGACTCTGAGTTCGTGCTCTACACAGATATGCCATAGTGGCGGACATAATGACTGGATGTGGTATTGGGGAGTCTTCCGAACCACTGTCTGTTTCCATTCAAATGATGGCAAGGTCCCCTCAGAGTCTATTTCGCAATGACGTTAACTAAGTCGCAAAGGGAGACTTTATCTAACGCAGGAATTCAAGTTAGCGAAACCAAGTTTTTCTCACATGGTCAACTGTAGTTTACTTGCTCAATAGTCAGAGGTTTCAACTGATTGTTCTTCCATGAACCTGAAGGACAGACAGCTAATGTAGTGTATACAGAGGCATTTGTTTAACACTGTACTAATAATGGTGTTTTCTACTATTCTATAATTTCTAATTATAGTATTAGTATAATACTATAATTGATATGTTGGAATACCAAGTATAATAGAATTTTTGATTCCGTCAAAGACGGGTACATTTGCTAGTCTAAGATAAACAAACAGTTTTTATATCGTTATTGCTCTTTCCCATAATTTAGACTTCATGCTTTTTTTTTATGAATTGCTAATTTTTTGTTCCATTTTTGGTCAAATTTTCATTATTTTTAAATGAGCCGTTTAGCGTCAAAAAAACATTTTCTGAAAACAGAAATCGTACTGTAACGCCCCTTTAGCGAATGTAATTTTGAAAAAAAATATTTCAATTCATTCTACACATAATGTTCTATTAATAGGCACAGTTTCATTCTTGTCCGTCAAACAGTATGGCTTGTATCGCTCTCACAAGGTTTGAGATTGAATTATAAGTCAAAATTTTACATTTTATTGAAAAAAAAATATTTCCTGTTGATTTAAAATTCTGAATCTAATTTTTGTTTGTTCCATTTGTAACCTCAAAGATAATGTCAAAATTTCAAAACTCTAGGGTTATCAGTATAGGAGAAATAAATGTTTAAAAAAAAACGGTTTTTGGCAAAAAAAGTGACTTTCCCATCATGCATAATTCTTGCCAAACAATAGGGATCTTCGTCTTTATGGGGCCCATTTTTGTGTAAAATATCAGCTTGATCCATCAAAGATTCTGGACCGTAGCGTGGTAACAAGCAATGCTAACACAGGCACCCACCCACACACACACATACATCATCGTAAAAACGTCATAAAACGACTTCTGGGACCTCAAAACATGTAATTCCGTCAAAATCTCTAGATTGAATTTTTTCACGATCACTCTACTTTACTTATAGTAAAGTAAAAAATGAATTTATTAAACATTTTTAAACTAAAATCAGATAAAATACTTAGTTTTTTTTACCGACTGTTCTGGCAGAAGGTGTATAGAGAACCTGTTCTAACAAAGTAGTACTCAAGATTTGATGAAATATGAAATTGATATAAATGTGCAAATTTGAACACGTGCAATACATGTTTGAGAATAAACTAACCAAAGGACAATACTGTAGGAGTCGTCCAAGATGTGAACAACCCAAGAAGCTCAGGTGATCCATATGAAGTGCTACTGAGCTTTATTAATCAGACTCTCTGACTTGTGGAATTCAATCAAGAGTCTTAATGCATTGAATGTTACCGAAGCAGTACAAGAGTCCCTGCCTGAGCAGACACAAAGCAAAGCAGTCTTACTGAACTGACTGATGTTCAGCCTCACCTTAGAGACCATTATACATGTAGAATGATGGATTGTATTTGTTGAAAACTTTGTCACTAAAGATCGCTTCGGTCTCATATTTCGCACCCGTATTACTTGCTCCGTTTCCCCTCCGTAATGACACCTGTCATGACCACACATTGATTTATCTTCTTGTTCACTTTCTACATAAGCGTCAAACATATAACTTTGACTATGTTTGATTTAGTTAAACATAACACTTTTCTTAAGTAAACAAGTGATAATATTTACTTGATTATCACATGAATACGTGTTGGTTAATATGACATGTTTGTTTATCTCCCATCTATCAGTTTTGGTATAATTTGTTTCATCTGAAGCCCTATTTGAGACAAGTGAGTTTTATTTTCGTTTTTGAGTAACATTCAAGATTCATCTAGTTGACCAGGAGAATAATTCCCGAATAAAAGATTGCTGTGACAAGAATTTTTGGGCAGATGAAGTAATGAATAAATGTAGTATTTTTAAAAGCGAGTGATTGATGTCATCCTGTCTGTACAGACTCTTTGCTACGCGTCCATCTCAGCATCTAAGGCAGCGCTTCTTAAACTTTTTTACTTCAGGGCGCACCTATGAAACCAAACCAAAACTTTGGGGCGCACCTATGAAACCAAACCAAAACTTTGGGGCGCACCTATGAAACCAAACCAAAACTTTGGAGCGCACCTATGAAACCAAACCAAAACGTTGGGGCGCATCACTGATTTTAATATAGAAAATTTAGTCCTGTGATTTGATAACAGGAAAATGATTGGAAATTAAAATGTATAGTTTTTTTTTAAGAAAAAGAAAGAAAGAGAGAGAGAGAGAGAGACAGAGAGAGTGAGAGAGAGGGAGGGCTAGTAAAAATGATTTAAATCCCCGAGTAAATGCACAGATGAAGTATTATCCATTCATGCTTAAAGATTAAAGAAATTTACCTTCCAGTTCAAAATATGAAGTAGCCGAAACTTGACTCAGACTTGAAAACCCCATACTTGGTGTTTTCTCAAATAAATTAAAATGGTGCAAAAATTAAAATATAAATCTGTTATATAAACTGAATCTTCCATTATCTTGGGGCGCACCTGGCTACCTTCCAGGGCGCACCAGTGCGCCCGGGCGCACCGTTTGAGAAGCACTGATTTAAGGAGTTGTTATACTTCGCTTAAGTCTTCCAGCAAGTGTAAATTGTTACTACAAGTCAACTGGGCAGAATCATGCTAGCAAAAGTTCCAACCCCATTATTTCAAGCTACTCCGCTTAGAGCACAATAAAACTTGTGTTCTTCAGCTGTTATTATACTTTTATTTTGGGATAACTGAAGTTTTAAGGGGTCAGTGTTGCCAACTGTAAGCACTACATTGTGTTGAATTGAAGAAACTTTAAGAAATGATAGCTTCATGAATGAAAAGATGGTGTGAGACAGCTTTTATCATTCCCATAATGAGGCTCTACCGGAAATGGAAAGGCAACACACCTACTGGAAAGGCAGCAGGTAATACTTACTAACAGAAACTTACAGGCAAACTGGCAAAGAATTTCTACGAAAATAGATTTTCAATATCAGTAGGTATATCAATGGTGATAGGAACTCAGAACTTCTAAAGCGCCTTCTTAGCAAGTTTTAAAAGAGGAGTAATAGGAAACATGGTTATGATAGCAAGCCGATTCTGATGAGCTTTTGGGGATAAATAATCTCTCTTCACTTACTTAAGATAAGCAATTTCAGGGTCATCAGAATAATGAGTGCTACGAGCATCAGGATATCACTTGTGCTATTGAAAAGACCATAAGATTAAACTAAGATCAGAAGAATAGATTTAAGAATTGTATTTGGGATCTTCAAGTTGTAAAGGAAATACTGAAGAGTGACATGGTGAAACGTTAAGGAAATCTTAGGGAGTTTTATAGTGATTTCGCCGAATTACAACACTTGATATTTACAGCTTGTACAAGTAATCATTTCCAAGACCATTCTACAACATAGTTTAATGACTTTAGCATCTATTGCCATATGAAGTACTATTTCACTAAATAAACTATAAACAACAGCATAACAACACCAATTCAACTAGTAAATATTAATCAAAAAGTACGGTTTATACGAAATTTTTATTATACATTTTTTTGGTACGGGTTTTAGTCTGAAGCTGCAAACTTTATCAGTAGGTATGTATTTATTAAAAATAAAAACCCTATTTGAATAGATGCTGAATAATGGTTTAGAGTTACCTCAAAGTAGAGTTTGCAGTAATACTGAAATTCGCCTGGAAATAAATATTAATATCAAAACTTGGTGCCAAGGGAAATAGAAATTATTAAAAAAAAAATTGTTTTTTGGTAGGGGATGGAAGGGGTGGGTTGTTGGTAGGATCAATGAGACAAATTGGTAGCGGAGTGGGGAGAAGTTGGACCAACCAGCTAAAGCCACGCCCACCAGTGCCACGCCCAACACCCTCCCCTCCAGCTCACTGCGTCACGGGACCTCAGTTGGCTCGTGTCGGGCACTCCGGATAGGTTCTTTTTATAATTCGTCTCATATCCTATGTTTATATTTTTTTCAAAGCTTGTGGTTAAATTCTAGTTTTATCAACACAACCAGTGGCTTATAGATCTTCAAGTCATTCATGTGCACGTAAGTAACTCTATTATATTGGTTTTTACCCTTTTTACGTTCTCCAAATAGGGTCTTCTACTTTCAATAATATCCAAGCACACTTCTAATAATGAGTAATTTTCTAAAACTCAAATCTATTTGAATGTGATACTTTTCTAAAGAAATCCGAATGAATCATTCACATACGGTTTGTTTAAATGCATTTTCAAACAGCATTACTTCCCCTTACAGCCACTTCAGTAGTGCGAAGTGAATATAAAATTTTATTTTAAAAACTCCATTTACTTTCTGTTTCACAAATCTTCCCTAATGAATAATTATTAAATAGTGTTAGAGTGAATACTTTGTATTCTAATATATGAATTGATTTCAAAGGAAAACTACTGAGCAGCTCCTTGGTCCAAAGATATTAGTCTCAATTTAAAATTTAATACTATGGTCTGTTTGTTGAAATATATCTGTGTAAAAAGCATTCTCAATAGATTCGTAGAAATCACATCAATATTACCCAAGCAAATAACTAGAAGAGAACTTGAATTGGCATTTAAAAATAATCCACGAAAATATGCTGCAATGAACCAGTTATAAGATGCAGTGCGTGTCATTCACTTACCTTCTTCAATAAACAAGTTATGCGTGGGTGTATATTTATCAGAAATGAATACTTATTAGTCAATGTACATGTTTGTTTATCTTCCATCTTGGAGTTCTGGTATAATTTGTTTATTTATTATCGATATGTTATACACGTCTATTGAGGTATTATGTACACCTAGATATATATGAAGGGAGTGTAATGGAAAATATGAGTACGGCTAGTTCTGCCATTATAAAGGGAAGTAAGAGTCCATTCTTTCTTATGTTTATTTAAGTTTAAAATGTAGTATATATATAACACCGTATCACAATACTGATGAGAAATAAAACTCAACGTTTCAACAACAGTAAGAAAGTCAGAAATGTGACCACGATCTTTCAAACAAAACAACTTATCTTCCTCTGGGTATCACTCATAAGTGTGATTATAACCATTTGTTTTCGTTGAGAGGTCTTAGCCAAATTTCTTACTGTAGTTTAGATGATATATATATTAACTTCTGCCTATGAAAAATGTTTTGAATAAAAACGGAAGCGTTGGCAAAGAGAATTTATTTTGAACCTGGAGAACTGACAGAGTCCTGATAAACTTTTTCTGTATATATATAACTATAGTTTTGTTCCGTTCAGTTCAACCTGAAGAACTGACCGAGTCCAGATAAACTATAGTTTTGTTTCTTTTCCACGGTCGATACTTTTATCAATATTTATTTTCATATATATATATATATATACTATTTTTGTTTGTAGAGGCTTAGTCCAGAAGGAATGGAAAATAGTGTAGGATATATGAGGTCGGGATAAGCTTATTTATATATATATATATATATATATATATATATATATATATATATATATATATATATATAAGAGAGAGAGAGAGAGAGAGAGAGAGAGAGAGAATGTGAGGGACAACAGTTTGTGTGTCTCTCTCGTGTCAATGATTGTCGAAATATGCAAGTGAGTTTTTTGGTGAATCTTTATGTTGTTATCTTTGCACTTTATGCATATATATTGTTAGTCTCAAGAAAAACACTGTCAAAGGCACAAATATTCAAACATCCGTCGTTGTCAAGATAAAATGTTAAAGTTTTCTAAAGCTAAAAAAGAACCAGTTAAAAATATATATATATATAACAACATGAAATCTTGCTATACATATATTTCTTGCTGTTTGTATTTGCTTGCTGTGCTCTATTTATAATTTCATTCTTTTTTTGCCTTCGTCAGCTTCTGATTTATTACTTTCTCTAACTTACTATGTTTCTTTATTTGTCATTCTATTCCTTATCTTTATTGCCAGACTCTTCAACTTTTTTTCCTAATTGTTTGCCAAACCTGCTTTAACTAGTTCTTTTATTCTAGTGTGTTTTATCTCCATACATTTGGTGTCGTGAAGACAGTTGAAGCCGACAATTTATGACTATAAGGGTGAGTTTTTCACTTTCACCCTTGTGTTTGTTTTCAAAACATGTAACTATTGTTCTTTCCAGATAGTTTGAAAATATAAAGGGCTTTTACAGTAATCACTTCAAATTAGAATAAATATCTAAACTACAATAAACAAATCAGAAATATGTCTAAGATATTTCACTTAAAAGAACTGGTCTTCACCAGAGTGAGTTCTTCAGAGAGCTCTCTCTATCTCTCTTTCTGTATATATATATAGTTTACTTAATGCACGGAAAGACGATCCAAACAGGACACAATATGAGTTCAAAATTCAAGAAGAGTAACACACAGAGTAAAGATACACACTTTACAAACTTACACACTCACAAGTTTCTTTACTCTGTGTGTTACTCTTCTTGAAGTTTGAACTCGTGTGTATATATACCAATTGAATGAAAGGATTCCACAAACTAAATAAACTACACACAAAAAACACATAAAAAATCACAGAAACACACAACAATATTTCGATTAAGTCATCACTACTATTCCTCATCAGGAAGACACATGGGAGTCGCTCCGAAGACAAGTGATGGTAGAAGATATATATATATATATATATATATACATAATAATAATAATAAATAATAGTCGCCGCTCTGTCTTCCTGCGGGACTCTTTCTCCTGATGACGACGATGGTCGAAATATAGAAGTGAGTTATTCCTGTGTCTATCTGTGTGATATCTTTTTTTAATTGGCATATATATATATATATCCACTCAATTTATGTATACATTTCTCATTCAGTTAGTATGTTCCAACAATTTAGATAGTTTTCATGACTATTTGAGTTAAATTATAATCTAGTTAAAAACTCTCTAAAGACTCCCTTCTCTGATGATGGTCAAAGCTGACTGAAACGTTGGAATCCTTCAGAAATTCATTATTTATTGTGAGTTTGTAAAAAAAGAAAAAAGACAGTGGATATGAAGAATAAAAGATTTGGCGAATTGCTTTATATGTTCCTGGAAAGGTGGAAAGCCATATTCAGAAAGCTTGAAAAATTCACTCGCAGAAGGACGTCAATAAAAGTTGGCATAATTTTTAACAAAACATGTTTGAATGAAGGTCTGTTCCCAAAATTCACACACACACACACACACACACACACACACACACACACACACACACACACATATATATATATATATATATATATATATGTATATGTATATATGAAGATGGCATAAATATAAGTCGAAGCGTCGGCAAAAAGACTAGTTTCAAATCATTAGACCACAACCCTCAAAAAAAAAATTACATCATATAAATATTGGGTCAAGAAAAGAAATCATGATATATATATATATATTTTGGAAGTAGTCCTTCATTTAAGCAGATTTGGTTGAATAGTGTGCTATATTTTCCATTAATAAGTTTCCTTGTGTAATTCTCAGGGGAGTGGAATATTCTTCTTGTTTTTCTTCAAGATGACTGACGAACAGGCGAAACTATCGATTTCAATATTGGCGATGAAGAAAGAAGTAGTGTCATTATAGAGGATAGTAGAAGAATTGAAAATCTTGAAGAATTGGAGATGTTTCACACAACATCAATTATGACGCAAGAAGAATATTCCACTCCCTTGAAAAGTACACAAGAAACTTATTAATGGAAAATATATTTATTTACATTGTATGTATTATTAAATACTAGAGCAGCTCCTGTATTCACGACTTTTTTGTTTTCTACCCTCACATCATAGAGTCCATTGGATAGCTATTATGGTGAATCCAGCTAGAAGAGAGAATAATCGCAAGGGAGGTTGAAGAAACCAGCAAAGAGTTTGTGAATACAGAAGCTGCTGCAGTATTTAATAATATATCCATATATGTGTCCTGATAAAAGTATCCACCGTGAAGTGGAAACACATATTTTGATGTGTATAAATATACAGGTAATTAAATAAATCGATACCACGAACTAAATAAATTAAATTCTAAGAAAGAAACATATAAAAGAGATAAAAAAAACTCACAAATATATTTCAACTGCTTCTTCACAAGGTAGAAAGAAATGGCTCGAAATATGGTGGTGGGTTTTAGTGATATGTTTTATGTATGTTCTACATACTATACTACTTGAATTGTATGTATATTTTAATTATTCTTCCTTGTATACATATGTCATCTAGTCTAGTGATTCTTTCAGTTGCTTGAGGGTGACGTTTTATTTTTAATCTCATTCTTTCTTTTAACTTTGTCAGCTCATCTTCTTGACTTCAGTTCTTAATTTATTATCTGCCAACACCGATGAAAATCCAAATCCTGAAACATATTTCGTTCTGTCTGTTTTTCTCCTGTGGTTGACTTCTATTTGCAATTATAGTTTGTCTCTGAACATATTTCATCATGATGACGAAAGTAAAAATATAAAATTGGGATCGATTTATAATGAAGCTAAAAAATAAATAACTCAAAATGAACAACTAAAAGATAAGAAAGACATACTCATGGTTTAAAATTTTTGGTCGAACAGTCTTCAGGAGAAAAAGAAAGACTAGGATAGAGCGAAGTGGCGTATTGCGACTAATTTTTTCTCTCTATTAAGCCAACCCTTTCAGTCTTCTCAGTCGTCTTACTGTATGTGAAAACCCAGATCGTTTCACATGTAAGCAAGTATTTTGATAAATTTATATGTGATGTACACGTGGTAACATATACATACTACCGTTATACATATAAAGATAGTGTAAGTGAAGTGGATTATATAAAATACGATATAATCAATATAATTATGTAAAAACTGTTACATGTTTTGAGCAGTAGTAGCACATTGGTTTTATATATAAACATAAAGAAGTTCAAATATAAATTGAAACTCTCAAACTGAGACTTACAAACCTTTACGTTCGTTTGAACCGTATTCAATAGGTGTTTTCAAATCTCTATAGATTATGATCTTTGTCTGCTTAATTGGTTCTTTTGTTGTTCAAGTCAGATATGATGCATAAAATGTTGACACCAGCAATTCGTTTAGACATACTAAGACTTTTAAATTACAAAGTGCCCAATTCACATCGAAACAATTATTATAAGCGATATTTCGTTAGCAAGAGTAGTCTAAAAGAGAACATGAGAGGGAAACGATCTAGATGGACTTTGCTGTGTAAGTTTATACCTGTTTGGATTAAACAGTTTTCAAATTGTGCGTTCTTGCTAATTTAAAGTCCTTCTATGTATAAATATCAATGTTTTAGACACAGTAATAAATTAAAAAATCCGACTAAAGTCTTACAACGTAAAAAACTGGTCATTGCCATAGTCTGGGTCATGCGATCTGCTATTTTATTCAGTATGTGTGACTCTGACCAAAACAAGTTGTTTTGGTTGAAAGATCTTTGTGATATTTCTGAATTTCTTACTGGGGTTTAGAAGCTGATTTTTATTTTACATGTTTACTGTGAAATCTTGTTATACGAGTTATCTCGTACATGCATGAATGTGAAAACTAACCATTAGGATTCACTTTCAAGATTTTGACCTTTTAACGATCATCATCTGGAAAGGAAGTGATATGGTGAGAAAATGCTCAGAATATATGCTGCTGGGTGGCTGCAACTAAAATTAAAAAAGTGCTCTTTTATATAAGTATAAGTAGAAAGCAAATGACTCGGTTTTCTGTATATCAACTTCTGTTGTTGTCGAGAGAAGAGGTGGTATGAGTTTCATCTGGCTTTATTGACTTCTCTTCGAAAGACTGCTTATTTCTGCAAACTCTGAAGAAGATCTAAATATTGGAAAATATATCATATTGTTTGTTTTTCTCTTGTGGTTTAGTTCTATATGCATTCATGCATTATAACCATGAACATATCTCACTCGTTTTAATTTACATATGAAAGGTCAAAAAAGGCATTGAAAAGGTCATTTATGTATTATTAAATTATTCTGCGCTCTTCTTGAATTCTAGAGTTCAGTGTCTAGTTCAGTGATTAATTCAAAATATATACTGATCAAAGTTTTCCACAGTTTGGGAGCAGAAGTTTTCTACATAGGGAGTTATCATCACTGCAAAGCATGTGAAATGGAGTTTCAAGTGTCTTATGCTAGAAGTTGAGCTCTTTGTCCTTCCTTTACTTCCTAAATGGACAGAACAGTGTCACGATTTACTGGCCATATGAAATATCTTTATTTTTCTTTATGAAAGGTTATGAATCATCACAATGCTATTTATCACTGCTTGCATAAATGACGTGCTATAGAATCCTTGCAGACTTTGTCAGGTTTATGATAGAACGTCATTAGACTCTCAGTGTTTGTATAATCATGAGCTATATGTATATCAGTTATATTTTGATGTTGTATAGAAAACTAAATCTACCAGTTTATATTTAAGGGATAAAGAAGGAATTGCTAACTTGAATTGAATACAAACAGTTGATTATAACTTTCATCTATGAAAATGATATTTAATCTATCGACACTCTTTTGGAAAAATAAGGTCCCAGGTAAAGAATTATTAGGTAAGTCAGGTGGATAGTGTTATTTTTCACTTGTTCTGATGAACTGCTGCAGAAAATGTGCCGCTTTACTCACGATGCTGTCAGAGGGAAACAGTAACATGGCATGCAGATTTCTTCGTGGGCTTTACTAGTATTTATTTATCATTAGACTTGGTATTCTTGCTTTACGTGAATTTCCAGACATACAAACCCTCGCACAATCACAATTAGTACACAATTCCAATGGGAAACATCAAGTGTAGCTTTCCAGCATATGGTAGCAACATTCTCAACATATACAAACAAACAAATTTTGTTTTGGCTTTTTAAATAAAAAAAAGATTACCTTTATATTTAGTCAACTAACACTAATACTTTGGGCATGTCAGAGGACATTAGTGGGTGTACCTACTTCCATTAAATTATATTTATTTAATGGAATTCTTCATTACCTGGAAACATGATAGAAAATACTAAATAAAACAATTGTATAGTTATTGTTTTTAGTAATAGCTAGGTGTATTTATATCGTGCATATTGTATATTTATTAACGATGATAGTAGTAAAGCTCCAGCTTGCAATAAAACACCAGAAGTCATAGCAATAGTTCAATTGAGAATCATTAAATCCACAACAGTTAATGTTGCTTGAAAGAAATGTTCACGGAGAATAATTCAATGGTGTAGTGTCCATACTGGGTGTGCTGCTAAGGATGTTCCTGAGCCCTTTGGTTTTCGCAGGCAGCCATATTTGTTATGGCTTCCGTCTCTGGATATGCCTTTATTTGTAAGAAAGTCATTTCGTCCATATCTGTTCTTTTGGATGAGAGGGTGTTCAGGTGAATACAGGGAGAATGTATTTAAATAGTTATTTGATCTTAAAACATACCCGTGCTTTCTCACACATGGAAACATATACAATTGTCAAATAACTATATTTCAATAATTGGATTTATTAAAAAAACCCTTACTTTTAGCCTTTATTGACACTTTTATTGTCCTGATTGGAGCTAATATAAATTGTCTCATATAATCATCTTTTTGACATTGTCAACAAATGATAACCTTCTATGAATTCATTTCTGAATTTTTCTCTCTCTCTCTCTCTCTCTCTCTCTCTCTCTCTTTCTATATATATATATATTTCTCTTCACACTTTCTAACTTCAAATATATTTGAAGTTAGAAAGTGTGAAGAAAAATATGAACTTTTATCTAACGATATATATATATATATATATATATATATATATTATATATATATATATTTGTTAAATTTGGAAGCAGTCCTTCATTTAAGCATATTTCGTTGAACAACTGACCGTATTTCACTGATGTCATTTTCTTCACCAGTTTTTCAAGGTTTCTGAATACCTTCTTCTTTCCTTCATCCAAACGTTGGAGAATGTTCACTCTCCAACGTTTGGATGAAGGAAAGAAGAAGGTATTCAGAAACCTTGAAAAACTGGTGAAGAAACTGACATCAGTGAAGTATGGTCAGTTGTTCAACGAGATATATATATATATATATATATATATGTTATTAGGTAGCAGACCTTCATTAATACATACACAATTAAATGTATGGCCACATACATTGGTTCGACTACTATAACTTGTCCCGACGTCTTACTATGCACATGGCAGCAGGTGGTCCTAAAGACCATACACTCAATACCCATAAAGTCAAACTCACACGAGAGATGCTAGTAAACAACACAGATGTGCTATAATATGAAAAAGAAAGAAGCTAATGATATTGGAAGCCCTAAACATTTTAGAACGAAGACCTAACATTAATCATTAAATTGCAAGCTTCAACAATATGTTAATGCCATACTCGTATACGGGACAGGCACAGCAGAGACAGCAAGTTTGAGTTGCAGAGCGATACCCTATGAACATTACAATGAAAGCACAACATCAACCTGCAAATTTATGTTTACTATGTATTTTTATCTTTTGCGTTCGTAATTTGAAGCTGTTTTGTTGTAAGAAGGATATAAATTTTATTTTTGTTAGTAACTTTTGTTCAATTACTTTATATTTCGTTACACCCTGATGATGGTCAGTGATGACTGAAACGTTGGATTTAAATTTTTAAATGTACGATAACTAAATATTACATGCAATTTACAAGGAAATCTTTTGGTGATTTATTACACTTAGTACCAAATGAATGGAAGTGTGAGATCAGAAAACTCGAGAAGCTAAATCGAAAAATCATCCATAGAGAAATTGGCAAACAATTTAATTGAGTATGTATATATATATATATAAACTTTAACAAATAGTAAAAGAACACAGAAAGTCTCTACAGAACTCACTTCGATATTTCAACATCCGTCATCATCGGGAAGAAGTGCGAAGTACTCGCGTTGAGAAGCAAACTCCTATTATACATATATATATATTTGTGAACCTTGGTAGCAGTCCTTCTTTTAAGCACATATTATTAAAAACGTAACTATAGTTGGTAGAAACTTACTTGTTTATACGTTTCTCTATTTTCCTAAATAAGGATTTCGTTGTTGCATCTAAACTATATAACAAACTTCCTACACAGTTAACAGTCAACATGTTTCAACTCTTTCATGGAGCCATCTTCAGGACGAGAATAATTCTCAATAGCTTTTCCTATGAAAGAGTTGAAACATGTTGACTGTTAACTGTGTAGGAAGTTTTTTTATATAGTTTAGATACAACAACGAAATCCTTATTTAGGAAGATAGAGAAACTTATAAATCAACTGCCAACTATGGTAACGTTTTTAATAACTTATTTATATATATACACTTTTATATATATGTCATTACTTTTATGTTAGCTTCTCAGTTTTTACTTTGTTTGGTCTCTGATAAAATACATTGTAAGGCATCAGAACATGTAATTCTATTGTTTTCCTTATTCTATTGTGGTTTCTGCTTTATATATATATATATATATATATATATATATATATATATACAAAATTAAAGTTTATCAGACTCGGTCAGTTATTCAGGTCCAAATTAAACTCTCATTACTAACGTTTCGGTTTTCATTTAAAACCTTTTTCATAGGCTAATATCACATCCATATGTTCTTCTTATATCCTCATAAAAACCCATAAATATTATCTCAAATATATAAATATGTTTAAAAGTATCGACCGTTAATTAGAACAAAATTAAAGTTTATCAGGACACTGTCAGTTCTTCAGGTTAAAATTAAGCTCTCATTGCCAACGTTTCGGTTTTTATTTTAAAACCTTTTTCATAGGCTCATATCACATCCATATGTATTCTTATATCTTCAGAAAAACCCATAGAAACGTTGACTGAGTCCTGATAAACATTAATTTTGTTTCTATTTCACAGTTGATACTTTTATCAATATATATATATATATATATATACAAAAGATTTCACATAAACACGTGAAACAACAATCAAAGATCAAACCACAATAAGAAATGGGAAAACAAGAATAAGATCTTTCAACCGTAACAAGCGGTCTTCGTCAGAGTCAAAAACCCAACTTAGTTGATCTTGTAAATCGGGATTAATGGTAATAAAGTTTTGGTCTTGAAGTTTCAATAATGAATCATATAATAACTCAAGCTCTGTCCTTTTTTTCAATTTGTCAAATTTACTTTTAATGTGGCACTTTGTTCCTAGGTTTAAAAGTTCTATTTCATCTTCGGCGAGTTTATGTTTTGACAGGTTGATATAGGCTTCTCGTTTACCTGGCAAGCAGATTCGTCCTCCATACAGCTTATTTAACTTTCTCAAAGTCCTGCTACTTGTTACCTCATACTCTTGATTATTAATCTCTTCAATACGTTTGTATAGCTCCTCCTTTAGAGGGATGTTGTCCGTCCATTCATCCAATTCCCTTTCGCATATAGATATTTCTTTATCACACTGTAATAATATTCTTTCTTGTTTTTCAATCTCAAATTTTTGTAGATTTCTTCTGTATTGAATAGTAATTTTCTCTTCTCGGACTGCTGGGTCATAAGTACGAATATTTGTGTATTTTGGGAGCAGACCTTCAATCAAACATGTTTTATTAAAAATTATACCAATTTTAACTTTTGTTCTTTTCCGAGTTAATTTTTCAAGTTTTCTCACTATGGATTTCCACCTTTCTGGTAAAAAAAATAAAGTAATTCACCAAAAGATTTATTCTTGACTTCCATTTTATTAACTAACAAGTTTTAACTATAACAAACAAATTAACCTTACATACAAATTACATACGACGTTTCGGTCAGCTCTGACCATCTTCAGGCACTAATAACAATTCATAACAGAACTCAAATACAAAAATAAGAACTATCTAAATTATTAACACAATTATTAACATCCTAACAGAATAAGAAATATCTACATGAATTGAGTGGGAGGGTTATACAGGTTATAACGGTCCTCAGGGTTGCTATTAATTAAAAGTACTAACGAATTTGAAAATAATCAGGGATTGAACTTAATATTATCCTACGTTCCTGCATGCAGTTTTAATATTCTTGAGAAGCTCGTGGTCTGGTTGTTCAGGTTCGGCTTCTTTTCTCTTATGCACAGCGCTTCCAGAATGTGTAGCCTTCTCAGGTCATTTTCTTGATAAAGTAATGTGATATTTTTATTCAATTCTTCCCTGGTTAGCTTGAGGCTATGGGTGCTCTGCGTATGTTCTTTCGGGGCACCTGCAGTCAGGTGCATTGTTAATCTCCTGGATAATGTTGTTGCTGTAGAACCAATGTAGCATGATTTAAGGAACTCACAGTTTCCTATGGTACAATTGTATTGGTATACCACATTGGTCTTTTGCAAGAGTGGTTTTTGCAGTAAATTATTCTTGACTATTAAGTGTGTTGTGCAAAAACTTCTATAGTAAATTCTAATCTTCAGTTGGTCTCCAGAATTGTTGCACTTCGTATTGTTTTTAATAATGGTCTTCAGTATTCTTTCATCGGTTTTGTAATGATTGGAAAATTGGTTTCTATAGTAGACCGTTTGTATTGTACCTTGGGTGTGTGGCTGGTCCTTCGGGTGTTTGAATCTGGAAATATATTTGTGTAAGAGATTGTCAAAGTACCTATTGCTGTATCCATTGTTAATTAAAACTTGTTTTATCCTTTCTATTGCAATATTAAAAAGAAACCAATTTGAAGAAGTTTTGAAAGCTCGATGTATGAGTGCTCGTACTGTTCCATCTTTATACCTGTTAGGGCATTCACTCCGAGCGTTCAAATAGATTCCACCTTTTGTAGGTTTTACGTAAACTGATGTTGTATAGTGATCAATGTTTTCATTAATAGTGACATCCAGGAAGTTGATTGTTTTTTCCGTACAGAGTTCTATTGTGAACTTGAGGACAGAGATTGCTTCGAATGCATTTCTTAAGGTGTCGATGTGTTCTAAATTTGTGGCCACAATAAAACAGTCGTCGACATATCTACAATACATGTTTGGTTTGCTTATCGATTCTTGTGCAAGCACTAAATTCTCAATATGGCACATATAGAAGTTGGCGAAAGTAACACCTAATGGTGAGCCCATTGCCACTCCATCAATTTGATAATACAAAGTACCATCTATATGGTTGAATGGATTTTTGGTCGTACAGGATCGCAACAGATTTTCCAAGGTGATTCTTTTGAACGGGGGAGGGGGTAGGCTGGGGTGATTATAGGCAGATTCACATATGATACTGATAGTCTCTTCAACCGGCACATTAGTAAACAAGGATTCCACTCAATTCATGTAGATATTTCTTATTCTGTTAGGATGTTAATAATTGTGTTAATAATTTAGATAGTTCTTATTTTTGTATTTGAGTTCTGTTATGAATTGTTATTAGTGCCTGAAGATGGTCAGAGCTGACCGAAACGTCGTATGTAATTTGTATGTAAGGTTAATTTGTTTGTTATAGTTAAAACTTGTTAGTTAATAAAATGGAAGTCAAGAATAAATCTTTTGGTGAATTACTTTATTTTTTACCAGAAAGGTGGAAATCCATAGTGAGAAAACTTGAAAAATTAACTCGGAAAAGAACAAAAGTTAAAATTGGCATAATTTTTAATAAAACATATATATATATATATATATATATATATATATATATATATATATATATGTATATATATTATTAAAATAAGCAGCAGCTTCTGCATTGACCAGTTTCTTGTTGACACTCTCTAGTTTTCGTATCAATTTGCGGTGAGACTCTGGTAGCTTCCAAAGAAGGTTAGCAAAAGACATTAACATACACAATAAACATAGGTCAAACACGAAAAACTAAATGTTATTAAAATAAGCAGCAGCTCCTATTTAGTTTTTCGTGTTTGACCTATGTTTATTGTGTGTGTGTTAATGTCTTTTGCTAACCTTCTTTGGAAGCTACCAGAGTCTCACCGCAAATTGATACGAAAACTAGAGAGTGTCAACAAGAAACTGGTCAATGCAGAAGCTGCTGCTTATTTTAAAACATATGCTTAAGGGAAGACCTGCTGCCTTTGTACACAAATATATATATATAGTTCAATGTACTGTACATATATATAGTATAGTACAGTACATTGAACTGTATTTGTCCATTTCGGATGGTATTTTCATCGAAAAAGTGTATATATATATATATGTGCTATATTTCACACAAATGGTGTAGAGGTTTGTAAAATATAAGGTAGTTTACATTTACAGTTCCGTCTATACTCTAACATGTGATGTTCAAGAGAATAAAAAAAAAAATAGAGCTGTTGTGCTATGATTACCTGTGCTCTTTTGTTAGAACTCCGAGATAAACCTAATTGGTGTACTGTGCGTCATGAAAAGTCAAAGGAGTCGTAAATAATGGGTAAAAAGCCTTTTTAATTTTTAGCAAATAACTGTCAATATCACTTAAGCTTTATTATGAAATTACCTTTTTAAGTACACGAAAGTAGCAATGTCAGGAAATTGATGTGTACCCATTGGTTTAATTTTATATGCCTTAAAAATGATCCGCACTAGAACTACTGTTCGCTGCAAATTTGGTGGTATTTTACAGTGGTAGTTTGGTGCTTAAGTGAATTGAGAAAATTTACAAATAATGTAAACTATTTGATAGAGTAAATACCAAAAATACATCTTATATTGTAGAGTTCAATCTACCAAAAAACATAGAGAAATTAAAAGCACACACTTACAGTCTATAATTTATATTGCAGACATGTACCTAAAATTAGTATGCTATGAAAAAACGGTAAAAGTTTGAGCCTGTTATAAGAGGCAATGCAGCCCTAAAGCCATAAACTGTACTTGAATAAGAGGAACCTACTCACTTGTGGTATTTACCTAAGTGAATATAGACTCTTTTTTATGATAATCTATCCAGGGAAATTTAATTTTAGATTTGAAAAATTAGTGAATTGTAAAGTAAACTATTAAGGTGACTACTACGCCGAATAATACACTTCCGCGTCTTATTGCAGATTGTATATGTCGTCCTGACAGGGCAATACATTCCGTATTTATTGCAATGTACTAATTTGGTTAAATAATATTGGAATAATTATAAAAGTGGCCGATTATAATTATATTTATTTATAATTTATTTTGGAAATTTAAATTTTAAGTTTGTTCAGAATTATGGTGGGTACGGACCTATAATCATTTATGCAAATTATTTTTTGGACTAATATACTTAAAGAAGGATTTTTCACATCTTACCATAGACATGTTATTGCACTTTTTTTTGTACTAACCTACTCAATAGTGCAACGTTACGCATTAAATAAAACTAATAAATACTTAATAGTATTTACATCTCCGGAGGTGGAGGGACTCTTTTTTCCTACATGAAATTGCGTGTTTGTGATCTACGAATCCATTTTTAATTATTGTTTACATTTTATGAGTGTGTATTCATAATTTCGTAAACACGACAAAGATCCAAAGGTTTGACAAATATTAATAACTTTTAATGCAGTTCTATTATTTACTGTGGTAAACAATTCTATTGTTTTGGGTAATATTGAAACTTGGTAAAGGCTCTTCATCGTACTTTATGTCAAAAAGGGTACCAATCATAACTTACTCTTCTCATGATTTCAGAAACCTAAAACTTTGTTTATATTATGAATACTGTTTCAGGAAAAAACTCACAAAATTTGAATATATTTGAAGAATGTTATATAATTGATAGAATTGAGATAACCAGGTTAAAATTAAAAGACTTAAATAATTGGCTGTAAATGAGTTTAATAATAGGTTTACCTATGGTAAACATGAGTTTTTTAACTATAAATTTTCACTCCAGGTTATTTTTTTCAGTTCAAGGTCTGATAATGCATTTTGTTCTATAAGGCAAATTAAAAGCTGTAAGTTAATTAGCAGTTACTGGTTTCGGCTCCCACCTTTATATATTTTAGTTTAGTACCATTCTAGGGGAGTATCAGATGGCTCATTTGTTGCTTTGGTTATTTGTCTGTCATTTTAGCCTAGAGTGAGCTACATTATGGGATTAACCGTAAATCTATAAACTCAGAATTGTAGTGGTTTATTCGATACTTCAATCGAATATCAATTCACCTAGAATGTTGTATAGATTCGTTGTAACACAGACATAATCACACTTTGTTATAAAATAACAAGACATATTGTTATTCTGCGGTGAGGCCGAGGTGGTAGTCTTTATATGGGAAGGTAGGACGCACTGAGGTAGCCTGAAGAGGACTCAGTGTGCTCAATCTCCAAGGACACCAGTCACGTGCAAGTCAATCACTTGTTTCTCCGATTCAAGACAGGTTTAGAAGGAACACAACTTGAAGCTGCTCACCAGGTCTGGTGAGGCTAGTGTATCATTGCAGAGTGCCCACCTCTCAATACTCGTCTTCTACTGCAAAACATCATCTACAGTCCAACCATCTAGCCAATACTCGTATCATCCAATTGTATTTTTTGTTTATTAATTAGCTTAACTAATGAAGCAGTATGCGTTGTATTGCTGATAGTTTTACTTCTATAATTTTATTCAACTCTCTCTTTAGTGTTGAATTTTTAAGTGAGTCACATGTTTCTAATAAAGTTTTACAACCCCCTCCTCAAATGTATACAATGGCCAGTTGAGGCAAATTAAATTATGTTACTCACATTTTAACGTTAAAATTCCCGGCTGTTCCCTCATTAGAACTCCATACTTTTGCGTAAACATACCGCCAGAGCATGAGAGGTCTTTCACTTAGAGGTGGGTGATTTGATTCCTTTGTGTTTACCTGATACGTTTATACCGTGCAGGGCTGAAAAACGGTGAGGAGAGAGAGTCAGGTACAGAGAAGTCTCCCGGATAAAGGCAGAGGTTAAAAAATCGTTGACTTAGGCTATTACTCCGACTGGTAAAATGAGTAGAACCCTTAGGCGTTCAGTGTTATCACTCGAAGGAACATTGGGGCGAGTGTACGTGAGCCGTCATGTGCTCTTGGGCCCGTCGTGGCTGTGCATCCACAGTGCTGGGCAACGTCCCCTTTCTCTATGTCAGAAATAATCCACATTCTTCTGGATAACAGCTAGTGAGTTGGCACAGTATGAATGAGCAGTTTGTGGAAACTGATCTAACCACCTGGTGCTGAGGTTCTCTGACCCCTGGACTCAGGGTAATGTATACTTTGTGCAATCGAGAGCACGGCTCATGGGGTAGTGCTTCAACTCCAGACAGCAGGGGGCCAGTCGTATCGATAATACCATAAAAGAGGTTATTAGCGTTGTGATTCTAGCAAGTGAATTGTAAAAACCATTTTCTATCTTCCATGTCAAAATCTATAAAAAATTGTGTCTGCCACGTAAAAAGGACCTTAGACCAGGCTTCTTAATATTCTATTATAACAATCCCTGTTGAAGATGCATTCATATAATTTAAGTGATTGCAAACTAAGAATTGTATAAAGTGCATTTTTTTGCATAGTGTAAATAGGAAAGGTGGATACCTGTGATTCTTATGATTTATTTATGATAACCTAATTGACTCTCGTATCAGAAGCCTGCAATAGAGCTGCATCTTTCGACCTAACACAGGTTAAATAGTTTTTCAGATATGCTGTTTAGGTTTTTGTCTTTCTAGGTCGTTGAAAAATTCCCTATGTATATGATAATACTAGCTCCTCTGTAGGAGATGGTGTAATACGACTCAAGGTGCTATTACAATGGAATATTGTCACTGTAGCGATCTATGATCCAACAATGTCAAATCACTATGATGGAGTCAGTATTAAATAACAACTCTATGCCTAAGTGTTTCATCAGGAATCTAATAAGAATTGAACAATGAAACAGATTTTATTGATTTAATCTATTGTTAAAAATTTAATAAATTCATGTCGTAGATAAGGCATTATTGTTAGAGGATTTGATTTTTGGTTCACTTTTGTCTGATTTTGCAGAAAGATCTACCTTGAAAGAATCGTATAGTTGTTAGAAATTGGAGTGACGTGTAGTTAAGTGGGCCACTTACACAGGGTGTCTGGCAGGCTGGTGGAGTGCACTTACTATTGTTGTAAACACGCTACAGTCAAATCGTCGACAGTGAAGGAATGAATCGTGGGTTGGTGTATGCATAGACTATTACATTAGGGCTGCTCAGAGCGAGGTGGGGACACTAACATCTGTGAGGGGTAACAATCAGAGCTCCTCTGTAGTTAGGCGATAACTACACGAATATTATTGAATTCTCTCGATGAACGAAACTTACGTCTAAAAAAAAAAATAAAAAAACTGTTGTGTAGTTTGTCAATGTAATTACAATCAACTGTAAATTAAAGTCCAGTGTGCTGGAGTGCAATTGATAAGTTTTGATTGTGGTGGCTTTTTGGGGTATGTTGGAGGTAAGGACTGGGAAGGCCGAGTCTGACAGCAGTGCACAATATAGGTGCGTGTGATTGAAAGAGCTGGAGTGTCAGGTAGGCTAAGTACCTGCTCAAGCTCAGGTAGCTGACCAGCTAGGGCACTGCCAACGTGCCATTCACTCACTGACCGGATTAAGATAACCGCATTCCCAGCCTCTCTCCGTCTCACACATCTCTCCTCACACCTCCAGTTAACTTAAGCAGTAGTCTCCTTTCTTAATACCTTCTGTCTTACCTCTTTTATTCAATTTGTCGAAAACCAATGATGAATAATTAAATTAATATATCTTGTGTAAAGACACTGACTATTTTTTCTCATATTTAAGCACTCTATCACCTTGTTTGTTTACTGGTGTAGGGAAAAGCCAAGAAAAAATGTTTCAATGGAATGAAGTATAAGAAGATAAGCGGTGCAGTGGGCCACTTACACGTTCACCGCTGTGGCAGGAGATTTCGAGTTCGTGTCTCTCTGGCCCAATTTATTTCAAATGATAGGTGAAGAAATCTGTCCACGGTGGTCAATTCTAGAAGATACAAAGCAGTCAGTTCCAAGCCACCGGCTCCTTGAGGATCTATACCAGAGGTTCTCAACATCTTGTTGGACCATGACCAACCTAATTACAGTCAAAATCCTCATCCTCCTACGGTCATAAACAATTCTTGGCTGTTGATAAGTAAAATGTCCTTCGGTCGAGAAGTTTAAAACGGCAAAATACATTGATTAAGAAAAAAATCAAAAGAACATGGGATGAAAGGAAAAGTTAAAAACCACACAGCTAAGCTTTCTGTTTGTAATTATAAAAAAAAGAAAAATTAACATTAAATGGAATTAGACCTGCAACCTTAAAAAAATATTTGGTACACTTGTCAAGCAGGGACAGCTCAGTGGCACTGTACACTAAACATACTTAAGTGTGAAAAATATGGCATTTCGAATGTAGAAGAGTTGCAATAAACTTAGTTTATTGTTATACGTTATTGTTATTTGTTATTCGTGAACAAAAAAAAAAACTTGTTTCTAGGGGTATTCTACCTTAAACTTAACTTGATTAAGTTAGGTTTAACTTGATGAATACAAATCGTTTTATTTTAAGAATTTTTCGACTTTACCCAGAATTCCCTTATAAAATTCATCCTTCTATAGGATGAATAAAATCATGTCATGGCCAGAGTCTTAAACTATGTGGAACATGTTCAACAGAAAAGTTACTATCTAATTCTAATATGACATGCGGACAAAAATACAATTTGTCGAATAGTCTAAACAAAATAGCTTATGGAAAAGGGAACTGCCTACGCAAGGCCTAGACTATGGTCAGGGGAGACAGGTGAATTGCGACACGCATTGAATACCAAAATACAACAGAATTTAATTACCTGTCGTAAGCATATTCAACTAAAAAAGGAAACACAATTTTCAAATATCTATTGTTATTTAACGAAATACTTCCACATTAAAAATTGATTAATAGTCCTTTCACTCATTTCTAATAAAGACACTCACTGTGCATTGACTAGTGAACTAACTGTTCAATCACAGGTAACCAACCAACCAGACCTAAGAGAGAAGATTCAAATTTACATCTTCCTCCACCGGAGACTTTTTCTTTTCATCAGAAAAGGAGTAAGGCACCAAACTTGCTTGCATGAAACAAATTGGATTCTTTGCGTTTCTTCCTGCAGCTAATCTCACAAATAGATTTGGACACCCTCTGTGTAATTCTAAATGGACCACTTCGTACTTCATCTAATTTATTCCGGTTTAATTTATGTCCGTTTGAAATATACTCTAAATCACCCGTCTTAAACTCTTGATCTTTCATATTGTGATCTACCCTTCTTTTATTATTATGAAAGTTCTTCTTCAAATTTTCAAAACAAAATAACAAAAACAAAGTAGCTTCATATTGTTCAGGTTTCAACTTCATAATACATACTCGCTATCTTACTTGAAATGTAAGTGGTCAAAGTAAGAGGGATACAAAGAAAATATCTTTACGGTGTATAAGGTATTTTGACATGTAACAATCATCCAAACGTGCAGTTTGTTGCTTGTTATTTTTGTAATGCAAATTGTATAATGTATAATTCAAGAGTATTTTGTTTAAGTTCACAAATTAAAATATCAAAAGCGTTGAGGATAATAATATAATTTTATCATAGGCTAGTCTGCCGAACAACGTTAAGTCTGAACTGACACATCTTGTCAAATAAAATATCGTCTCATTTCCTTATGATACTCTGCCTAGCCATTTATGACTATGTATCAAATGACAGAAAATTATCAATTGTCATTTTCTTTTTAACTTTACAAAGGCCTTAGAAACAATTTATATTGAAATGTATAACTATAAGCTATATGCAATTTAAAACAATCCACAAGAAAAAAATCTGGACTGACCCAAACTCAACTTTACTATAAGTAATTATAACATTTAATTTGTTGATAATCAATGGAGTTTTCCTTTTATTTTAATATAACTATGGTTATGAAGTAATTCCTGTGATAAAGAAATATCAAAATTTAGTTAATAAATTTTGATTTAATTTCTTATATTGTAGAAATAAAGATTTAATCAGTTATAACAAATTTTAAATCGTTGATCTAGAACAATGGGACAAATTCTTATTATTAGGATCTACTTAGTGTGGTGGGACTGAGAGTCATTTAACTCCTGCGCAGCGCTACCAAGAATATTTTCTACTTCAAGGGAATCTGCCTCGTTTTCGGATAGCATGCGATCAAAGGTTACAACAACTTCCAGAAAGTGTCAGCATTATTCCTATGATGTTAATGCATCTTACAGAACTATTAGTTAAGAAAATAAATTGTGGTTAGGTATTCTAAATATTTCTATAAATCCTTCCTTTGAAGGTAGTATTTTTTTCTAATATAAATTTAGTTGGAATAAGTTTTTTAAACTAAATCAGATACGGCTCTTGTATCCACTTTTTATTTGTTTTCCTCTTCATCCAATCTTCAATTCTTCCAATCTGTTCCAAAGGGTTCACTGCTCCATTCCTCTGTATTCTCTTGTTTCCAAGTACCCAGATACGGGTAACTTATTTTTACTGGTTCCATTATTAATTATTGTCGCATCAGTATGCCAGACTGGAGTCTTTCTCAATTCTTGAAATCAGAAAGTTTTTTATTCAGTTGATCATTTATAATCAGTTTTTTCATTTATAATCAGCCCCCTGTAATATCTATGCTTACACTAAATATTCTTTGCGTTAGCATTGCATTGATCCTTTCTGAAGTACTTAAAAAGTTCTTTCTAACAAGTCCACATAATTCTTTTACCCACAAAGATTTTTCTATTTTCTTCACCAATATTTTTAAAACTGATTCTTTTATGGTATGTCATTCCTAAGGTGCCTATTTACCTATAACCTCTCATCCTAACTGTAGATAATACTTTTATCATTTTTAATGTAATATTGCACATCAAATTTTGTAAGCTCATAAGATATTGGTTGTATGATATTTAATGATAAATTATAATTTTATATAATCACACGAGCAGTAGCTTACAAATAAATAGTTGCCATATTGTCACGAAAAATGAAATAGTACCCATCCCATGCTGCAATAATACAAAAAAAAAATACAGTTCTTGCGCACAGAAAATTAACTTAGAATAATTACTTGATAATTAGATATGTTGAAGCGTATGACATGTAGATTAATTAACACATTATCGCTAGGTAACTAACATATCCTTTAACCTAGGGACCAACATAAAATTTATGGTTGTTTGGCGTTTGCTTGAATTCTGAGAAAAAATTCAATAGTCCGAGTAAATCAGTCAAAACTCGAAAATTTTTATGATCACTATACTTAATTCATAGTACAGTTAAAATTGATTGAACTATCTGACCTGGTATTGGTGTAAAGATACTATTAAAATGTAGCCTGTGTGGATTAAATATTAAATTAGTAATGACGAGGCAAACATTATATTTTTTTCTTAAATACCTATACCTCACTCAACACCGAATTATACCTCACTTATAATCACCATTAATCGGTGTATTTGCAATCGACAACAAGTTAGTCTTTCTTTCAGTGAAGAATTCATCTTTTGAAGTCGATTAGATTTTCGTTATCCAGTATGACAACATCGTTATCCACACTGTTGAAGAAATTTTCGAAGGTCGTCACATAATGTGCTGCTCTCTTGTTCATTACAATATTAGGGTAGCGGAAAGAATGGTGTTTCAGAGTCTTCCGACAGGCGATGCCAGAGTACCCAACATGAGGGCAACTGTCAGTAAATAATTCACTCAAGTCAATTAATAAACATTTACGAGGTCTTTTGACGAAACTGTGTTTTTTTTTCGATGGTTTGGAATATTTGCAGGTGTTAGGCAGGAAGATAGCAAACGGACGCGGGTATTGAAAGATAATCGGATGAAATAAATTAAATGAAGGTGTAATTTGTTCAAAAGTGCGGTGTATGAGAGGGAGGAAGGAAGCTGGAGGTAACTTGTGTAAGAGCGAAAGAGTTACGTGGGAGTATGCGGGTGTCGGCACGTCCACCTGCCCAGTGTTTTGGACCTCTAAAGGCACAAGACCTCCAGCTTTATCCCCCTGCCTAACAAGTCATGCCAAATACCTATTTGGTTAACTGTATGTACTCAAAAAATATGACAAACCTTATACTGTTTTTGTCATTTACTCTACGGGCAGTGCCCAAATATCGAACGATTTAGCCTCCTAAACCTAGCATTACAGATTACTGTTCTGCAATCTTCGTGTGATGGATGAATCATACTAATAGTAAAGTAGTACATGTTTAATGCTAAACTCAACGGTACTGCGGCTGTAAATTATTCCATTGTGTGTAATATAATACGATTTGTGTAAAAATGACATATTATCTTCTTTTGTTATGATACTTTTGTGTCAATATAATACCATATTATATTTGCACTCACGTAAATGTCACTTACTCTTCCTTGGTCGAGAACCGTATGATGTTCTGTCTTAATCCGCAAGCAAAAGAAATATTTTTAGAATAAAACCCTTTGTTATTAAAATATACAAGTTCTAAATACATTTTCTTTTCTTTTTTTTTTGTAAAAAAAACTACGTCTAATCATCATGAAAGATTTATCAATTTTTTTTATATAGAGCGTTGTATTTGTTGTGACTTCTACATAACTTATATTAAATAAAATATTACTTAACAAATATAAATTTCTAAAATATACAAATGTATGAATTAGTGAATAAGATTGCTCTACCGGTTTAGTAAAGAGTTGGTTGAATTAGAGGGCTGGACAAGTCAGGTTTGAGAAGGCATTTTGTTAAGATTTGGATTGTTTGTTGCAGAGCCAGGCCACGGAGGAGATGGTAGCTCCCAGCACACTTCTGCCTCCCTGACACATGGGAGTCTATGAACAGTTACAGCCTCTTCCTAACCCCCACATGCACTGGGTAACTTACTCTTTTATATCATCTTGTCCTCTTCAAGCTCTCCCTTGTCATTCCTAAGAGATCTCCTTGTCCCTTATCTTAACAACTTGTCTCTACTGCTAACAGACATTAGTTGATCCATTTCTTAAAAAATAGATCAAATTTCATAGCAAATAACTAAAATCATAGATTTTATACACATAGAATGTGTATGCGTTTATCATGAGGTTGAATCCCTGTGTGCATCAAATATTGTATGAAATTTTTACATTCTGAATTGAACATATAGTCTGTTAATTTTACTATTCATAATTACGAACATCTAGTTCAAGCAGCTCTAAAATAGTAACATAAAAATGCACAGTTTATATTTCTTTGTAAAGTAATAAAAAATGTTTGTTATACCCAGAAAGCGATCTGCACCAACATAACTAAAAAAGTCAAAATTTGTAAAACTAATTGAATATTCAAGTTTTGAAATAGAGCACATGCCTGTTTAAACTTGCTGTCTCTGATATGATCACTAGTATGCACTTGCGTGTCAATGTATAAAATATAAGTTCATTGCGTTGTAGTTACAAACATTGGTATTATGTTTCGGTTATACTTATGAATCTTCGAGATGCTCGCTATAATGCTGTACACTATGAGCAGTGGCGATAAGAGAGTCTAGTATTCATAAGGTGAAGCATACTTAGACTTTAGAGGAACAAAGTTGTAGCTCCAGTCATTGGTATAGTGGAGGGAGAAGATTCAATGAAATGGTTCATTATATTATACGCTTATAATATTAGATTATAATGCTTTTGATTATAATTATTTATTATAATTACCAATTATATTTATGTTATACCCTCTTTCGCTGCAGAAACCGTGTATAACAATATGTAGTACAGTGTGAGTACTTTTTTCTCTTCTAAATAACCAGCACCTTATAAGTAGTTCCATAAATCATATTTTTATTTATCTTAAACTGGAAAAAGTGTTACTACCTAATAAATAAATTGTAGAATTGAAATATACAACTCTATTTTAACATGACTGAAAGTGTAACTGATCTGTTATGATGTGATGAAAGAGAGTAAGTAATATCGAACGTTGATCTTGCATCAGATTAGTAAGTGGCATTGCCAATAACTTGTTAGTGTGAGGCAATGTTGACAGGGATGAGCACTATTGCCATTGGGAAGCCATCTCAACACTATTCAAGAGAGACCGAGTTACTTCAACAGTCAATAGAGTGTTTGCTGTTAATTGTCAAAGTAAGAATTTCAAGGCGTGATGTATACATTTTTAATCAGCTGAATAAATTCAAACCGTGTTTGATTTCAGTGTAACAGTAGGATAATTTAGTTGAAACAGGATACTAGCGTCTCCACTGCTTGTTCATTCATCATGTAATTCAAGCAGCAATAATCAGAGGAGTACCTAAAAAGCAGCAGTGGTGGTATTGTTTTCACTTTACTACTTCATTATTAAATCAATTTCATTTCTGCCAGTCATCATTCATTCTGTTTTGACTAATTTTAATGATAACAATAACTCTGAAATTATATACCTGAAATATATACTAACGTTAGGACTTCTTCTACTGACTTTTTTTTTGCTCGTTTGTCTTCATCTCCTTAGTCCCTTGGCAACGAGCCATTTGGAAAAGTTTTAAAACAATTTCATTTCTCCATTGATTTTGAGGTGTTTTTTTTATAATGAACATAAAAGGAGCCTCAGTGGTGCTTGTTCATAGGATAGCACTCTTAAACCGATTTATAACCTACGCATGGGGGTCAGTAGTAATGTCCTCGCGTGGGTTCGAGTCTCTTAAACCTAGTTATTCTTGTTGCCAAGATTTTCATCGCTGATTATGTGAGATAATGTTAATAATGGGTTGTTAATTATCCTATTAAATTTTTAAAGATCTCAAGGTCTTAAGGGTGGATAACTTGGTAAATAAGAGAAAGGGTTCAGACGATCTCCATCAAAATTAAATTTTGATGAAGTTTAAACAATATATACTAGATAAACCATCAGAAAAAATTTCAGAATTTCATTTTCATTCCGTTAGCAAAAGGGAGTAGTATAGACATATGGATACAGTAGCAGTATAAAAGTGCTCAGAAGGAGGGATAACTCTCCTATGAAATTAAATGCCTCCAATTTTGAAGTTTTAAAACATATGTGCATACTGTAAAATGCATCAGGGAAAATACAGAATTTTACTCCTTTCGTTAATTTTAACGGAAGGGTGAGAGGAGGTCAGCTCAGTGGCAACGTACTCGCTTCTGAACTGGTGGGTCAGGGGTTCGGTACCAACTCTGGTCCTTGATTTATTCACGTAGGAGGTGAATAAATCTGAACATGTCGTCCTTTGGATAGGGCGTTAAACCGTAGGTCCCAATCCCTACTCTATATACACATGATTTGAGAGTACTAAATATACAAAATTAGGACTCCCAATGTAGAATCAATCTTCATTGTGTGGTATCATAAAGGGCCAATATTTGGCCTATGTGTGTTTTCTTGTGGAACTGCCACTACAACCTAACCTAGTTGTAATGGGCACAATGCCACCATGAAAATATAAATCCATCTATTTTTGATAGAATTTGGATTATGTATATTACACTAAGTGAGAATTTGAAATCCATTTGTGAACTCAATGTTACTTAAGTAGAAGTCTCAAGGGCACAGAGCTATTAAAATTGATATACATTAAATTTTGATGGCATTTAAACCATATATATAACATAATTTTTGATCACCCCCGTTTAAAGCGATGTGTTTTTACATTTCAAAAGTCAACGTAAGAAGTATTCCGGTTAGTGTTGTTAAGCTGGGTACATATGAGAGAGATCGATCATCTGATAGACATATTGCCTGATAAATAGAAAGGAAGATGGGAGGGAAAGAGGAGAAGAGACAATAGCTCTAGTTAACATGGCAGCACAAGATATTCTGCTAATATATATAACGAGATTTCACAGTAAACACGAGTTTTAAAAATTAGCGTTTACACCACAGAATGAAATTAAGAAAAATAACTAAAATCTTTGAAGAAAATTCTCCATATGGTAACTATAGAATCATTTTATGAAAACAACAAACATAAAAATAGGAATATACAAAATAAATTCCAATCACCTCAAAGATAAATAAAGCTATAAAAACTGAATCCCGACTTGAAATAATGAATTTAACTGCTGTATTTGTCGGGTTTGTTTACATTAATTTAGATTTTTTTTTTATGAGAATCTAGGTAAACATAACAATTGTTCTAAGGTTTATTAGAAGTAGTTTGAAGAGATTTTAAATAGTCAATGCAATATGTACGGCAGTAAATAGTAAAACTGCGAAGTAAATGTCACACAGCCATATGATTTATGATGCTGGCAGAGAGGAGGAAGGCTGTCCAGCGAATGTGTTGTAATAAATCTACGTGTAACACCATTAAAAACAACTAATTGCCAAACATATAGTTTTTAGTGTGTTTAAGAAATTCATTCTTTTGGTTTGTATTGGAACATAAGAGAGGAACTTTTTTGTTGTTTGTTAATACTACAGCTACTATTTTCACGCCACATATCTTGTGATTGAACAAGCATAAATTATCCTCTCAGCTATTATCTTACTGTAACCTTGCAATACCGAACATGTAATATTATATTAAGAATGGCAAATTTTCTACCTTTAGTGAAGTGAGAATTTTAACATACATATTACATGGTCAATTCGAAAGAATCTGCCCCGAAAATTTTGTAAGGAAATATAATATCAAACTTCTTAGGTATATAATGTCACATTAAACATAATATAAATGTCTATACGGGAGATGTTAATTAGTCTTTCATTTTTGAAGACCATATAGATAGTGATTGATTCAGTTATCAATTATTTTTGTGTATGACACATTTGATGCATTTATATCAATAGTATTACCACAGCAGGATTAACAATTTTGTAAAGCCAAAGTGAAGATTTCGTGTTACGCAATCATCTCTTACAGGAAACTGACAAAATGTCAATTTCATCGAATCACTGGAGAATTAGCTCAAAATTAGTGTCCTCTTTCTAATATAGAACGAAAAAGTTCATTCCTTATACTTTAATATTTTCCAAAGACTATATGAAACTGACAAAATGTCAATTTCATCGAATCACTGGAGAATTAGCTCAAAATTAGTGTCCTCTTTCTAATATAGAACGAAAAAGTTCATTCCTTATACTTTAATATTTTCCAAAGACTATATGAAACTGGCAAAATGTCAATTTCATCGAATCATTGGAGAATTAGCTCAAAATTAGTGTCCGCTTTCTAATATAGACCTAGCAATGATCAATAATATCTCTCAAGTTCCTGATTTCAAGAAAGGGATTCTAGCTTGATGTACTGAAGGCGAAAAAGTAATAAAGAAACCAGTGTAAATAGGTTGTGGTTCATATGGACACCTGGGAACAAGAAAGTACTGGGGACGAGGCAGAGGACTGTTTGGAAGAGGTTGGAACCAAAGAACCAACTAACTACCTGTGGTATCGAGCCTCTTTGCACTACACAACCATCTTTCACAGAAGGATCATTCATGAACGAATGAAAAAATCATTCAAATTTAAAAAGCTCAACTGATTTTGTTGTGGCAACGGAAATAGAAGCATGACTGAAGTTACTTCAATTACTTCAAATCACTACAGATTTTTTTTTTTTTTTTTTGGATATATCAACTGTTTTAAACAACAATTATCGCTCCGAATAAAAATTTAAAAAAATATACTTCATGATAATTGTGTCATATTGACAAAGTAATCCTTAAATTTTAAATTTCTAAATATGTTGCACAAATTCAGTTAGTAGTTTATGCTTGCCATGCATGTGTACAATAAACGTACCTGTTAAGTATCCCTGCTCTAATAAACTTGTGCAAGGTATCATTCCTAGCTAACACGTCGTAGTGCCAAGTCAGCCAGTAAAGTGGCTCCTCACCCATAATTACATTGGTTATTAAATATGACATACGACTACAGTTTCTGCTTCTATAACAGATCAAAAGGTGTAAAGTCTATAAGTGAAGTGAAAATGTTTTCAGGTAATTGTTCTAACATTATACTGTTTAGTGGACAATAATTGGTTGAACGAACGTTGAATAATTAGAGCGTATCTTCGGTTCATTAATGCCTTAAACGAAGTCAATGCTAATACTGCCAAGTGTGTTCAGTTCACTGCCCACTCCTGCGAATGTAGATATAAATATGCTAATATTGCCTTGATATTCAATACTACTTCTTTGATATTACAAACTGTCTTGGCAGTAGTTATTATTAATTAATTTATTAAGAATTTTTTTCTGGTTATTACAATTTGTTATGGTTATTTTCCTTGTTTATTAACTAACTTTTAATTAATTTCAATACATTTTGTGGAATTGTTGTTAAAGGGCTCTTAACATGAAATGTAATTTGACCATGTTAACTAATAGAGAATTTAAAGTTACATATTATTTCTTCAGGTTACATTTCAAGATAGAATTACTACGTATTCAGTTTCATTTTCTCTTGGTGTCACAAAAAACTGTTTTGGTAATCCGCAACTGATATCAATAAATCACTAATCAAGTATACAAATAACTTATTTATTTGTTATAGGAAAATTTATAAATGAAGTCAGATTATTTAGTAAGACGATCTCAAGAACGGCTGTCTTACTTGTTGGGAGATATGAGAGTAGTTTTATTTAGCGAACAGGACTTAAGCGAGAGACGATAAACTAACCGGTATGCCTATAAAGCATGTAGGCTAGTCTCATATCTATCTTGGCAAAGGAGCCTCTTTTGTCAAATAATCTTAGCTGAGACATCTGTGTTTGCTATTCACGCACAATATAATTTGATTGAAATGTATTCAAACCAATATTTTGTGTAACTGTGTGTGACACTCTTCTTTATGTCATACTGAAGTTATTACGGTGTTTTTAATATTAAAGACGACTATTCAAGATTAGATGCCAATAAAATTCTTCGCACAAAGAGTTTTGTTCTCTTATAAACATAAATAATTATGACACAATTGATTTGTGTTCTGCATATATGAGTATTGAAGTCTGAAAAAGCCTAAATCGGGTATGCCTTCATTTTATAGCTTAGTTTTGTGTAGACCAATGCTTCGTTTACCTTGAAGTTCTGCTGTCTTACCACCAAAGAATGATAAATGATTCAACATTTTGAAACCCTACTATACAATACTCAGTAGTACTTCCATTTGAGGGAAAGGTGTAAACCTTTATATATTTTTAGTTTTTCATTGACATTGTACATATTTAACATGTTTTCATGTTTAATTGTTTCTTTTTAGACCTTAAAAGGTGAAGTTGGTAATGTTTATATTGTTAATTCATTATAGTTTTTTTAAAACAAATAATTTGATATATCCCTTGATCAAGTTACATTGAATGAATCGATTATTATCTTCTTTCTGTTCTTCCCCCCATTATCAGTGCATGTAAGATGAGAACAATCTCCACTCACCATCACCTAGATTAAACCATTATAATCAGCTGTTTTTTTTGCAAGTCTGATTAAATTACATGTAATTAGTTTAATGAAGAATTTAAATCACGCTAGCAATTTGGATGTAATTGTGTTGGCATGCTAGGCTTCATTCATTCTCGCATCTAGAAGTGTAATCGTTTTGAATGCAAAATATCAAGCTTTACAAATAATACAGCTTTTAATTGCAAATAACAGTTTATTTTCAATATTATTGAAAAACAAACTCCCTTAGCTAGTGCAAAATCATTTGGTCTCACTTGAGTTGAGATTTTTCTTATGGTAATCTACCAGTTACTTCATACTTATTAAACCATTTCACCAGATTTGTTTTTGAATTTAAAACAAGATGTACGTAGTGATTTATGGCAATTGATGTTATTAAGACATGTGTAATTATGATTCTGCATAAATTAATATAATAGTTAATTATTTCGCATGAAATACACGATTAAAAAAAATGGCAACTTTTCTAACAATTCTTTTTGATTATGTAGACAGGTTGTTAATTAGTTATCGTGTACATTTCTTTTTTTGCTCATTAAACTTAATGACTTCATAAAAACTGTAATGACTATTAGGTAATTATGATTATTATAACATATTGTAACACAGTCATTTACTGTGTTCTGCAATGATACTATCCGTGCTCTTCGGTACAACTAATATATGCTGGCAGGTAAATATACATTTATGCAAAAGGCAGATGTCTTTCATATTCTTTTTGTTTTATTACGACATACAAGTAAATTGTTTAAGCGGAGATTACTTTACTCACAAGTCAAATGGTGAGGTACGTGCAATTTGGTAGTGAGCATAATCCTCGTTAAGTACTGGAGATAACTGGATTACTGGACTCTCAATAATCAAATATTTGCAGTGATTATGTAATTATTTTGTTTGTGGCACTTTGCAATGGAAGCATACATGACCATTGGTATTGAGCTATCTCGAATAGGTTTCGATTATTGCTAGCAACTGTTATATCCAATTATAGAATTTACAGCGTGGCACACCACTTCACCAAAGTAAAAAAAAACTTCATTATTAGTTTTTATATTTTACAGTAAAGTTCAAAGTTGAACAAGAGTAACACACATAATAGAGAAACACACTTGCTGACTCAAATTTTCACCTGAAGACGGATTTTCTGAAAATTCGAGTTGGTCAGTGTTTTCAGTGCTCTTCTTCGTTTTTGAACTTGTATATATCCGGTTTGGATCGTTTTTCCAAATTTAAAGTAAATTTTTGTATAGTTAAGAGATATGGCACATATGCTCAGTTGTGTAGTGTAGGTTAGTTAATTAACGAAGAGTGCTCTTTTAGTGTGGCCAAATCAGCTAAATAGCCTCAAGTGAACCTGTGTACGATACAAGTCTGTGTAAATCTCATCTTTAATTAAATACATTAAGGCAAATCTATGACTACGGATGTAAAATGAAACTTAAGTTACTTTCCTTCACAATGTAGTCACATCACTTATTACGCTCTTATAAAATTCTTATCACACAATTTAAGCAGGACCCGTATGATTTGTTTCAATGAGTCATTTGTTTTAAATACCTATATAACAATAATATGTACGTGGGCATATTAGTTGACTCTTCGAGGACGTTAAGCTTTTGGTCCCGAGCCTGTACTATACTAGGTACTCGTTAGAGATGCCTCCTGCAAATACATTTGAGATAGGCAAATTTAGGACTCCTAAAGTAGAATGCTTATTGTGTCCTATCACAAAGGGTCAATGCTTGCCTATGTGTGTTTCTTGTGGGACTGCCACTACAACCTAACCTAATCTCAGGGCTCACAAGCCAGATTGGTTTTTTATTTCGCTGACTACTTGTATTATTGAATACCAGCGACAGTGGAATGCATTCTTAATCCCTGTATAAACTAAATATTATTGGCTGGTTCCTTGATTACTGCTTCTTTGCTATACAATTTTGCAAATGTTAATGGTATAATGGTATGACTCAATACAAAAAAAACACAATACTTTCTTGTCTGTCATTGATTTTAAACTATTCCAAAAAAATTGAAAAGGAATTGGAAAAAATTCAATCTTGGAAATTATGTAAGATAGGGACAGAAGTCTATGATAATTTGACTTTAATTAAATCCCAATATCTTTGAGTCTTTTTTAGTAACAACTCACGATATTGGTCCTAGCATTCTTCATTCACGAAATTAATTTTCCAAAATTCATATTCCTGCAGGTTATTTATTCAAAATCAGTATGGAGTAATCAATCAAAATTCAGATAGTGTTTTGTAGGGGTCTAAAGAATAGTGAACAATTGTATCATTTAATATAAATTATAATAAATCACTATTATATTATTTCTTCAGAACCGTAAATGTTGAACATATGCTTTGATTCTTAAAGCGTAATTACATTGCACTCGAGCATGATAACAGCTCACGATAGAACGAAGGTTACCAACAATGATTGTGGTAAAATCGTTTCAGACATGACCTGATTTTGAATAATACTTGAACCTGATGAAGCAAATAGACAATGAAGCGTAAGAAAATCAAGAAGGCCTATTACAAGGAGCAGTGAGATGACAGTGGTCAGCTCAGCTCTCATCCGAGTACTGGTCATAACAAAGCTGCATCAAGCCTGGGAACATTCCCAGCGCCAACGCCCTCTTGTCTTTCTTACTTCATGCAAATTACCTAAGGAAATAATGCAATTAATTTGGTCCATAGTCTCAAGGTCTCAAAGCTGTAGCACTTGTAAATAAGTGCAGCCAGCCATGTCTGCTACTGAGAGGACCGCCGCGGTGCACGGTAGACACACCTGCTCTCGTCAAAACATAAGTACCACGCACTTTAAAGACCGGTCCTAGTGAATGTTGTGCAGTTGAAGTACCATGAATGCCTTTCTACCACTTACAATAACGCATCTGTTCTCGTCAATTGTGGAAGAAATGAATGTAGAACCTTTCATGTCGTATAAGTTTATCAAACAGAATTGATATGTAATTTCAGTTTCTGCAAGTGTAATATTGATATAGCACCACATTATTTTAGTTTTTAATCCATGGCTTACTGAAAAGTTCCTTTTCTCTCATATTTTCCCTGCCTTGCAAGTCCTACGTTACGTTTGTCGTCTAGAGTCTATATCATTATTGAATTGATTCTGATCTAAATCAGAATTGCAATGATTGCTGTAAAAAATAATTTATTCGCCATTCTATATCATGATCTTGAAAAAACTTAGAGATGAACAAAGTTTTTATTTTTGTTTGAAGGTATAAGTTTGAAATCTATTGGTCTAATTATTAGATGTTCCTGTCTGAACAAGTTAAATATACAGTGTGTATATTTCGTAGGTAACTTGAGTTATAAAATGTTGACTGGTCGAATGTCAGATGCATTCGACTGATATTTTCATGTACAGTATATCCACGGTTTTGGCTGGATGGGCGAGATTGAAGAGGTTATTACAATAATGACACTTTTCCTTTATCAGGTATATGATTTACATTTTACCCAACTAATATTCAAACAGAACCAGAACATTGTTCTCAAAGCTATAATTTAATTCAGTATTGTTTTAACCCGAATTAATTTAACTTAATATTAATCGTGTACTAAAAGTTACTGTTCGCCCAGTATAACTTCAAAAACATGATGAACCTTCGCGTGGTTGGTGTTTTAAATGTTGTCATAGTTTTCTGAACTTGTCATAGTCGCACAGTTTTTTGCCCAATAAAATTTTGAAATTCTACTCTAGCGTGATTGAGTGAGGAATACTTGGGGGAACAGCTCACTACAAAGATGCGATAAACAGGCTGTAAATGTATTAGTACCAAGATTCTACGTCTTGTACTGAAAAAGTGTACAAGAATTAAAGTGACTTTCGAAACAATTGATAAAGAACAGAATGGATAGAGATAAGAGACACTTGAAATCCTTAGCATCTCAATCTGACCTATAAATTATTGTGGTTTTAAGAGTGCTTTGAAGAATTCACTTTGCAATTAGGTACAGTTAAAATGGAGCTAGATTCTAAAATTAATTAAGAAGAAACAAAATGAGTAGGTTTATTATAAATTTGAGTTAAATTGTGCGTATTATTTCTATTATGGATGAATGTAACTGATTGAATTATATAGGGTATTGAATGGTTATGAATTAAGGTGATTGATAGTGGGATATTAAGAAGAAAGCACGTGGTGATTAAACAGGCTGCTAATTAGGATGATTCTAAAACTTTAGTTGATTAATTAATTAGACAAGTAGGATGAGCGTGGTGAAGTACACGCTAGTCAGATGGGAGCAAGTTAATCGTGAAATGGTTTTATTAAAGCAGGTCCAGCTCGTTTGAAACACACAATATTTCGTCTGATTCCGTCTTCCTGTTTCGCCTTGCCAGCAAGGAGAGCTATTTCTGGCACTTTGTGTCTATTTTTGAATGAATTATTATTGGTTAGCTATCTTGAAAATCATTTCAAATCATTGTTTAACTATTTCTTTTCTTTTTTATTTTATTATTTCTAAGTTACTAGCAACACAAAATAATTGATTTAATGGCATCCTTAATTTTTGTTTCTATATAGTATTTGGAAAGCTCATTGGTTTAACAGAATATATATTTTATCAATTTAATATAGTTCATTAATATAAATCAGATCATTTCTATATCTACTCTGTGAAAATTTTCGGAAGCTTTCTATTGCATAACAATTTGAAATAACAAGTTCATATGTACCCTGGTATAGAGTTTAATAACATCGTCATTTTTAACAAATCTATTGCATCTTTTAAAAAAATGTTAATGGGAATTGAAGCAAATGTAAGATTAAAGGTGGTGTCAATGTTTTTTTTTTTTGAGATAGAAGTGTGACAGAGGGGCTCTGAGACACGTTGAAAGGCCTGCCGGCTTGGTTAGTAATAATTTGTTTTAATGTTCCTCTCTATTGCTACATATACGGTAACTGTTCACACTCATTCCCTCCTGCCTTTATATTCCCATTTCCTCTCAAGAATCGCCTTGGGCTTTGCCACAGTTAATCATGACCTTCAAACAAGTATACTTTGTTAAAACAACAATGCTATGTCTTCCCATTATGTTTATATTGTTGCTGGTTTCTAATCAGTCTAAGCAAACTGTAGTTTTGCCTTTAGTACTTGAGTATCGCTTCAGGGTCTTTGTAATTATGAAATAATCAAAACTTGATTCCATTTATTGTTTATTATATTCTTTGATATTGTCTTGTTATCGTCCGCCCTTAACATTGGCATAAGCACTCGCTCACACAAACACACAACCCACTCCCTCTCCTCCACACACTCGTACGCGTAATTGCATATGTATATATAAGTTCAAAAATAAACTAAATATATATGTTCAAAATAATCTACACTGTAGATTATCAACAGTTTTTACTTTAACCGTCATCTGGAAGAAAAGAAGATGGAAAATGAAACACTGCCAGAGTATCCTTCAATATGTCATATGTGTTAATAGTTTTTATTTAAATGTTTTCATCTTGTACTATTTATTTTTCTTTTATTTATTTTTCTCTCCTTGTCTCCCCTCCCTCCGTAAGTTGGCTATACTGTTGAATGCTTGTTCAAGGACACCAACCAGTTATTGCTTGTGTTCGGACTCATATCTATCTTCCTGATGACGAGGCCATCGAAATATAGTAGTGTGTTTCTGTTTCATTTCGGTGTGTCCTTTTTGTGAATATAGTTTATATATATATATATATATATATATATATACTATATACCCTATATATATATATATATATATATATAATATCCTCCAGTTCAGTACCGCCCAGTCTTCCTGCGGGACTCTTCGCTCTTCGCACCTCCTGATGACGACGATTGTCGAAATATCGATGTGAGTTATGTCTGTGTCTTTCTGTGTGTTTCCTTCGTTTTTTATTTTATTTTATATATATATATATATATATAACAGATTCAATAATATATCGACCGTTTGATAGAATAGGTGTGTTCTCTAATCGGGGTTCGGTCAATTTTCCAGGATAAAAAATCAAACTCTCGTTGCCAACGTTTCGGTTTTTTTTAAAACCTTTTTCATAGGCAGAAGTAAGAATTTTTTAACTAAGAAAATGAAATTTACATTGTTGTTCCTTTAAATAATGTAAATTTCATTTTCTTAGTTAAAAAATTCTTACTTCTGCCTATGAAAAAGGTTTTAAAAAAAACCGAAACGTTGGCAACGAGAGTTTGATTTTTTATCCTGGAAAATTGACCGAACCCCGATTAGAGAACACACCTATATATATATATATATATATATACCGTAGTTAGCTGGCACTCTTTCTTTATCCGCTTTTCAAACTTCGTGAATAACACTCTCGTTATTTTGTCTGTACAATATAATACATCTCCAATAACCAATATGTTTCAAGTGCTCACCTCTCATCATCAAGGGATAAATGATTTTGTTTTCCAAATTTTCATTTCTATAAGTAGTTCTATAGGAATTGATGAATTAAGAGGATAAATATATCTGCTCATAAAGCAGGTGGATAAACGGACTAATTGGTTTCAGCGATTAACTGAATGGGATCAAAGCTTGAAAGGATCCAAATGATTGAGTAATTTAATTAACAATATATAAATGGATTCGACTTCGTTATTTATAATGGGTTTATATTTTCGTGCAATGAGAGCTTATCTAATATTTAGTTCATGATGATCTTTTCCTTTTTCAATTATTTTTGTATTAGTTGTCAGTATTTCTCTTCTTAGACTGGTGTTACGCATATGTTCAATGTGGTTTTTTAGAACTCCAGATGTCATGTGCATGATGAGTATCCTGACACTGAGGCAATATTCATCAATTAAAAAAAAATTTTTTGGTTACATTTATATGTAATACATTTGCAATACTGTCATCGGGGAGCACGCAAGACACTTGATACTCTGGCTCCAATTTTGGGAATATAGTGAACAATTGTTTTTATTTAACATTATTCATGTTCTAAATAATATATATTTAATTTCAGGTCTCCATCTCCACGGGAAATGGGTGAACAAACAAATAAACAAACTCACGAACTTTATATATAGAGATTAAATTATTTCATCATTCCATTTTTGTATTTTATATTAACTTTTATATTTCTTTTTTTTTCATAAAAACATTTAGGTTTTAAGTGTTTATGGGAGTGAGGGTGTAGCGGGATTTGAGATTTACACGGAACAAAAGATTAAACAGGAATCAGTTCAATATGGATATTTTCAAAATAATGGATACCTGGAAAAATGTGACGATTAGTAGCAATTACATTTAGAAAACATGGGTTCCCAAAAAATCCCATACATGTTAATATTGTATTATTAAGGTCTTTCTCTGAAGTTACCCTCATATACTGTAGTTTCCTGGTTTTAACCTCCAAAGATGACCACTCATTCATTTTGTTTATTTACTTCTTTTATATTTCTCCTCCGTTTTTATATAATTAGTTTATTGTGTAACTATTTTTTAGTTAGATTTAAGACGTAATTTTTAGTTTAGTCTTCTGCTTTTGTCTCTTTCTTCCTGCACTTTTAGTATAAGTACCCTTAGTAACAAGTAACAAGTAATAGTGATACATGGTACATAAGTAAGATTGAATATAAGAGTGGAGAAACTACCCATTGGTAGTACTCCATATAGATTGTTCTGATAATCTGCCACTAGTTAGCATTTCTGAGTAGGTCTCGGGGCCAACATCTTTTTATCCTTCTTATAGGGTTCCTAGGAATCTGATAGGATGATAATTCCAGAATAAAAGGATTTATATTTGTTGTTAATGATTTATGGAATTTGCAGTATCGCGATTGGATTTCTTGGTGAATAAAAGGAATTTTAAAATCATTATGGATGGTATCGTTGGAAACATAAAAGGGAGCTTGTACAAATTTTCGGCATCTAGTCCAGGTTCTCTTTTTCCTCCTGATTACTTTGTAGCACTAATTTTTTGCAGTCTGGCATATTGGAATCAGTTCTATAAAATTTCGTACTGGTGTGAAACGAAAACTAGCATTTTTTAAAAGTGTTATTGTATTCGGACAAGTATTGAGGTATGCATACAACAATTATAGATGTTAGGCAAATATTTATGCTCAATTTGCAGAATAAAATGTGAAAATTTAAAGCTTTCAACAATTTAGCGAAGTCCTGAGTTCAAGTAATGATACCCTATAACTAAAATCACATAAGCACCTATGAATTAAATTTGGTAGTTCCATAGACTAATGTCATGAGAACGAATGAACAGAGGGTTAACGCAACTTAAAACACAGATAGTACCCAAGGATTTGAACACGCATTTTATTTCGCACAATACCCTATGAGTTAACACTTTTCGCATAGAGCGAGGGTCTTAATGTTGGTTTCTGTAAGCCGGTCTTTGCAAATGACAATATGCACAGTGAGACTGCAGACGTTGTAAACACCTTCGTTTGTGAGTTCGAACGCAGATGCAGTGCTGGACATTGGCTAATGAAAGCCTTTCAACTGCAAGACTGTGTGCCAAAGGACTTTCTCCTGCAGTTAGCTGCAGTCCTGTACGACTAGGGTGCATCCGGTAGAGTCGTCTGACAGGTGTCGTCTTCTCCACTTGCCTTATCCCTGTCTACATGTGACCTACTTGAACATCTCTTTCACATTCTATCTGACTATCACTACTTTCAATCACGTCTTGAATTCCTTTAACATATTATCTCGCTGCTCCAATATCTTTAACACTTGTCCAAAGGTTTCTCATTCGTATCAAACAAATTAAACTAGCTTTTGCATATGAGTTGAAACATTTTGATGTAAATCTGCCAGAAACAACGTTGTGCGTATCAGGTAGTCATTGAAGATCTCTTCTAATAACATTTAGAACACCCGATAAAGAATTAACGCTGCTTCAAACAGGAGCTGTGAAGTATTCCTAAAGTAATCTGCAATCCATTTAACCTTCCTCTGGTACATTTAATACTATTATTACTGTATACATGTATCGATTTCATTCGAACGTTTTCCACACTCTTGATATGTTGGAATTCATTCATTCGTAAGTGTAAACTATCTTTAAATTTTTATAACAATATTTTAAAAACTTTTCATGGATTCCCAAGATGATTTATTTTTAGTAAATTAATAAAGAATTTACTTTTTGACTAAACGAGGAGTGACTGCTGTAATATAGACCAAGATTACCCTTGGTCTATATCTCGGCGCTTGCCGAGGTCGATTATACGTAGTGGGACGTCAATGTCCTTCACGGACAGATACTGGCGGCCAGTGTTTTGACAAAAGTGGATGTTGAAAGGGTGCAAAATTGATTTGCATTTTTACTTTCCCTTAGACTCTATGATATATAGAAAAATGAAAAGTTTGGCATCTAGTACAAATATTCGAATTCTTGTTTTCAAAGTAAGTACACAGTTTTAGGTCTCCTGAGTCCAAAATTCTAAGTTTTGCAAATTGGTTTCTATGTCCGTTTTTTTTTTTAAATAAAAGTCCAATACAACATGCTCCACAAAAGTATTTCATCGGCCCTGCTCGCCCTGATGAAAAAAAATCAGGTCCTAAATCACAGCAATCCACAGAAGGTGACCTACTCATTGCGGAGCGACGCGTTGGATGGGCAGACATACGTACGTGGGTGAAACATTACCTGTTTTCCGATGTAATTGGGGAAGCATACACCCATCGTGAGTGAGAGCAAGATAACTCAAAAACGAAAAAAACTATAATCAGCATGTTCACAGTAATTTCCTGCTATCCTGAGACGAAGAGCACTAAGCTTTAAATCATAATTGCACTTGGGGGGGGGGGGGGGGTCTTTATATGGACAAATGAGGGTTTTTGTTTTGTACAAAATTATTACACACTACTTTTAATTAAAATTACTGTTTTTTTTACTGCTATGTGCACAGTGAGGGCCAATAGTTTATAATCGTCTCCTAAATAAACTTTTAAAACGCGCTTGTTTTGATTAATAAAGATTAATAGAGAAGACTGTCGGGCTGGTTTACTTGTTTTAAACAAGATATATCTGAAACCAACAAGAGTCACTAATTTCTATCTTCATAAAATAAATAAACATGACTGTAAATGACTGTAAATATACAGTCATGATACTATTGTATTCAAGTTAACGTTTTGAGGACCTCTAGGTCTAATAAAATAGCTTTTGCAAATCGATCTTTGTGTGTGTGTGTGTGTGTGTGTTTGTGTGTGTGGTGTGATCATAATCGTGTGCGAGTGAGTTAGTGAGTGGAAAGGCCTCAAACACTATCAAAAACGGAAGGAGCTATATTCACTTAATATCTCTAGTACGGAATATAAAGCACGACACCAGGATTACACTTTTTTGGGGATACTTTATTCAAAAGAAATTTTTTTTCTTTTAATTCGCAAAAAGTTTGTTCACACAATTTTATTCTTCTTTTTTTGTTTAAATTTAATGGGATACGATGAGTTCAATAGTATCATCATATCCTATTACGATTGGATTACCGTAAATTTTCTACTTAATTAAGTAAAGTTCTACTTAAAAATCTATTCTCTAAAGATAATAAACAGACAAATCATGAGGTTATTGGTAACTTAAGCATTGCTTAAAATGCTTAAGTAATTGGCATGCCTTAAGCTGTGTAATTGGTACATACTACAACACCAATGGAATGTGTTGGGGAAATCAAGATGAAGATAGAATGCAGAAGCAAGTTGTGAAATAACAAATATATAAAGAATCAAAGAGGTATAGCAGTACATCTGAGAGCAGTCAGTATTAATGTAACGATATTTTCAGAAATAGAGCCTATCCATTATACAGTCGGTTATGATTATACATACGGTAGATGGTATTTCGACATGGTGGCTTCCAGAAGACACTTGATTGTTAGAAGCAGTGACTTGAGTTATGTAGTAGTTCCATGATAATTCCTCATCCATACCAAGTTTTCACTTGTGCAAGGTGTGTTGTTCCATCTCTGTACCAATCATTGCGTAATAGTAGCAGCTAGATAACGATCGTAACTTCATTTACCATTCGTACACAATGTCGAGTCACATCACATATTACAGGTTCTACTTCTTAAGCCTTACATACACCACTCATCTATATGTTTTTTACACATGCCTCTATATATATATATATATATATATATATATATATATATATTATATATATATATATATATATGCCGTATTAAAACCAATTTTTTTTATAGAGTTTTTCAAATCTTCTAACTAATTTTCTTTCTTCGGAGTTGAGTTTGTAAATAATTTCCGAAAAGTACTATTATACATCACTACTTTATTAGATTTTCCACTAACATGTTTCGGTTGTCATTTTCAGTTAATTTTATATATATATTTTATATTATATTTATATATTATATATATTATATACTATATATTATATATATATATATATATATATATATATTATATATTATATATATATATATAAGGTGGCTGCACTGCGTGTCATTGTATCGTTGTTTACATCGGCCAGTGGACGCATTTAGGCCTCCGTTCCTTCATTCTTTCTCCTTTTATTTTCTTTCTTTCTTCTCTCCTGAAGACGGCAAGACGCCGAAATTATCGAGATTCGTGAGTGTTAGTCCTTTTTCTTGTGTTCTCTAGCTGTAACTTTAATTATATATATATATATATATACTTTTTCGATGAAAATACGATCCGAAATGGACAAATACAGTACAATGTACATAAGGAAACATAGAGAAATTAAAAACACAAACTTACAGTCTCTAATTTTTGGTTGAACCGTCTTCAGGAGAGATAAGAGAGGGAAACCAAGCGCACTGGTACAGTCTCCAAACGTCTCTGTACCAGTGCGCTTTTTTTCCCTCTCTTATCTCTGCTGAAGACGGTTCAACCGAAAATTAGAGACTGTAAGTTTGTGTTTTTAATTTCTCTATGTTTCTTTATGTACATTGAACTGTATATATATATAATGTAATTTTTTTTGTGGGTTGAGGTCGAATGATTTTAAACTAGTCCCTTTGCCGACGTTTTAAAACTAGTTTAAAATCATTGGACCTCAACCTTCAAAAAAAATTACATCATATAAATATTGGGTCAAGAAAACAAATCATGATACTATATATATGATCAAACCACAAATGAAAAATGGAAAACAAGACTACGATCTTTGAACCATAATAAGCGTTCTTCGTCAGAGTCAAAAACCCAACAGGTTTATTAGACAGAATATTAGATAATAATGCAGTAACAGTATTAGGATACGGTTTAACTGTTGGGTTTTTGACTCTGACGAAGACCGCTTTTTACGGTTGAAAGATCTTAGTCTTGTTTTCCCATTTCATTTGTGGTTTGATGATTGATTGATTGTTATTTCACGTGTTTATGTGAAATCTTTTTATATATATATTTCAACCAAGCATAATACAAGCAAAGAGGGTGGTTCAAATTATATGTTAACTGTATTCTTTTCAAGAGATTATTTCATATATTGAAAACAAACAGCATACTGAAAAGTTTGTTTTCTCTTGTCATCAATCTAATATATATATATCAGTGACGTACACACTGATCAATCCTTGGGAAAAATATGGGGAAAAACGAGTAAGATTTGTAGTTTTTCGGTAATAAATGGATGGGGTTAACTGTAGATTGATGATATATAATGGAAAAGGAGAAAATAGGAAAAAACTATTTAATATTCCAGCTTATGAGACTCCGGGAAAAAAGTAATTACACGCAAGTAGAATCAATACGATCCGTTTTAGGCTTAGAACAGTAATGAGTTTCAGTAGGTAAGACTCGACCATTGATTAAATTAGGAGGATAGCCACGCTCAGCGAATTTATCTCTGTCACTAGTCAACTAGGTTACGGCATATTATATAGAGATGGTTAGAGAGGGTTTCAGCGATAGCCTGTTGTACATGGCAACCAAATGTTGGACGTGTTTAGGTTTTATGTCAACAGATGTGGCGAAGCAACCACATTATTAAAAATGACGTTGAGATAACTTAAAGAGATGACTCTGTCAGTCACCTGGTAGAGGTAATAGATATGTAAATGTAATAGAGGAATAGAATGTTTCAAAAGAAGTACGGAATAGGTCTATCTCATGTTTTCCTAGAGCCACATGTTGAGAATTAGAGAAAGATGGTGAATGACTAGTGTCATTATAGTGTCAGCACAAATTCAGCTAGTGTGGCAAGAAAATTAGTAGAAGGTGTGAAGTGAAGCTCTGCGAATGAGAAAAAACGGGATAGAATTTAACCTCCTCAAGGAAGAACGGAAATAAAAGGCTGTAGAAAGAAGTCAACTATGACTGAAAGTCTTTTTGGAAGGTAACCATTGCTAGTTATACAACGTAGTCTCTATATATAACGTTATAAAGGTATTGACCGTAGGGAGGACAAGAACTAAAGTCAAAATAAAGTGAACTAAAAATCATGGCTAATAGTTCATTTCAGAAGCAGGAGGAAAAGAATATATACCCACAATTTACATGCAAGGGGTCAGAGAGACTGTTTGCCTGAACTAAAGTAAAAATTGTCGTATAATTAGAAGCCAGTGTGCAAATATTATAACAAATCATCTCAATAAAACATTAATTAGAAAAGGGCAGAAAAGGTTGTAAAAGTCTAATTTCATGGTAATCAAATTATAAGGAGTGGAAATGGCAATATTTCAGCTGAAGATACACAATTCTACTAGGGCTGAAGAAATCTTAACTACCACTACTCTCATGGTATAAATGTAAAAACTTAGTGAGAATGGTTGAAATAAGAGTCCATGTTTCAAACAAAAAAATTTAAAACATGTTGTATACTATATTACAACAGTAACAATATTATTGCTGAAAAATACTACCCAAGAAATGCAATTGAAGGATACTACTTGACATACTTAAAAAAAGAAACATTTTCTGTTCCGTGCGACAGAATAACGACGTGCTACAGTAGCGTAAAAAGTTACATCAATTTCAATTTTCAATGTTTGTCACAAACAGTTAAAAAGGTAATCTACAAATAATTATCTAATAGAACTCTTGTAAGAAAAACTTGCTATAAAAAAAAAGTAAAAACTTTGTTTTAAACTCTGAAAAAGAAAATAACTAACGAAGTACAAGTAATGTATTTATGCAAAAAAAAAAATGTAAAGCTGTGAAAAAGTTCTTTATGGAGGAAGAAAGAGTTACTTAAAAAAGTGACTGTATCATATGCAGACAAGGACACATAAGATTAATTGCTAATGAAAGTGATATTTTTTTTATTTTACTGAAGAAGAAGATTACTTAAGAAGAAAAACGTTTAACATAAGTACTATATATTAAAAAGGTCAGTCATCCCTGAACTATAGAAGTGATATCGATAATATAAATGATGCTTATTCAGATTTATTTATTTATTTTCTTACAAGCTTAAAAACAATTTGTTATTTTTACTTTTTTCAATTTTTAGTTTTTCATTCAACATTGTGGTCTCATCTATCTTTTCTACATCAGCTTTACTCTATCTTTCAGTGTTTCACCTTCTGCTTTTTATAATATATTTGTAGTATACTTCATATATGTTTTTATAATTATTTTTATTCATTCTATGTATTAAACAAATTTTTTAATTACTTAATATTTTTTTTATTGTTTAATCCGATCCCCTAGCGGGTGATAACGTCAGCCGTTTACCTACTTTTTCTTTCTTCTGTGATTCTACAGATTCTACATTGGGAATCCTACATTTTGCCTAACTCAAGTGCATTACGGGCAGGATCTTTAATGAGTACCTGGCATCGTTTAGGCTTGGGACCGACTGCTTAACGTCCTCTCCGAGGGACGACGTACTCAGATTTATTCACCTCCCGAGTGAATAAATTGATTGCCAGGTGGGGATCGAACCCTGGAATACCAGCCCAGAGGCGAGTACGTTAACCACTCAGCTAATCTGGCCCCCTTATTATTAATTTACTTATTAATTTTTTTATATTATTTTAAGATAACTATCTTAATTTTTTTAAAAAAAAATCTCTTATTTCCTTATATGTATGTTTACTGCATTTTGTTTTTTCCTGATTCATTTAGTTTCCTTCAATTCCTCTTCATACATTATCTTTTGCTGTTTATCGTAATTTCGTTTTTAAGTCTTCTCTACTTGATTACTTCAAGACGGGTGCGGATGGCACCAGGCTTTCCGGCGTGCCTGGTCTCCAACAGACAGATTGTCCGAAAATTTGAGTTAGAGTGTTTCTTTACTTTGTGTGTTACTCATTTTGATTTTGAACTTGTATGTGTCCAGTTTGGATAGCGTTTTCGATTTTAAAGTAAATAGATATTCTTTAATAAAAAAATTATTAGTATATATAGATTATACAACCAAATAAAACAGAATTAGATTCAAATAAACAATAAGAAACATTAGCGAACTATAAATTTGAGTGAATATTGGGGACAGGAGAAATATAAAAGAGGAGGGGTTAAAACCTCTGGCGAAATGAATGCGATCGACTCAGTGTAGTCACGGTCCAGGCTCAGCGAAATATAGGAAGGGCGATACACAAGGTTAGCACAAACAAGGTGAAGAACATTTCTGAAACACGTCACTTACCTGTATAAAAGTAAATTTAAAACAACATGAAGGAGTCTAGTTGCAATCTATTGTAGATTGTTGGAGTATATACTGTAGCTCAATAGAAATCACTAAAAAGTTGTAAGCTAATGATAAAAACTAAATAACAAATATACATTTTTAATTGAAAAATGTACATTATAATTGATAAAAGAATATGTTTCTAGTTTTGTTAATTTTTTTTGAGATTAAAAGTTACCGAAAAAGGTTTTGAAACATAATCTACTGCGTTCAGTCAGCTTCTTTACTTGAACTCTGATAGTGATGTGTCTAAATATTGAAGCTAGACTGTTTATTCCTAGCTGATGTTAGTAACAAGTTTATAGTTTTACTGTTTACAGTGTTATGTAAATACATATATAAATAAACGCTTAATGGTTGTAAGATTCACTTAATAGATAAAACCATGAACATCATCTGGTGTTTTTGGTCTTACATGATTTTTAAATCAGTATCAGGAAGAAATATTACTGGAAGTAATACCGAATCTAATTTGATATAAGGACATTGGAATTTGGGTGATGTGCTTCATAGCCGTCAGTATCTACTTAAACATGAACCTTGTTTCGTTTAAGCAGTTCCATTTCATTAAATGGAATGGTCACCAAATTTATTTGTTTCATCGTTTATCTTTGGAATGTCTTCAAATCGTTACAATAAGCGATGTTTATTTGTTTCTTTAAGTTAGTTATAAACAAAAGAGTTGCTCTGAAGGAAGTCAAGGCTTAGAACTTGAAACAGTTATGAGGCGTTGTGAGAGTTATAAAGAAACTGAAAACTGTAAAGATGTATTAAAATAGTGCGATTTTTAATTTGCTATGTTAACATAAATATAGTATTTAGCCATTTAATTTAAGGTTTTCTAAATTTTATTTGCCAGTATGCGTTGTAAAACACTAGCTAAGTTAATGAAGTGCAATTAGTGGAATCGGAGGTGGTTACCAGTGCTGGGCTAATCAACATTGAATTGCAGTTATTAGGTTTAATCATTGCCTTCACTGTTAGATTTATGCAAGTGTTTGGATCCGTGAAAAGTACCACTTAGCATTGCTTACAGTAGCAAACTTCATCAACCAATTGACCAACCTCATTTTCCAGCTTCCATTTACCTCTAATTTACTTCAAATATTTATATAATGTTATTTTCAATTTAGTTATGATCATAAATAAGTTTAGACAATGATATATTTTACTGAGAATTACCTTCGACTCTCATTATGTGTAGTATGTGAACAATACTTATGCTTACAGTACATTACAAACTTTAGAAATCTAGTGATCAGCATATTTATATATTTAGCAGCGCTTTGATGCCTCACGAAGGTAATTGCGTGGTTTGTTTATGTTGCATGGGTTCAAGAGAGAAACAACTAGTCGGCAGAGTAGTTAAAAATAAGTCTATTATCTACATCACAGTTACATGGATTGATTTGATTGTTAATGTTTCCTACTATCGCAGCAATCTTGTGAGGCCGGTTAAGGAGGCAAGTTATCTCAATGGCAGGGTGCTCGGCTCTGACTGGTAGATCTGGGATTCAATACCCACTCTGGCCCTCGATTTATTCACGCGGAAGGTGAATAAATCTGAGTTCGTTGTCCCTTACACAAGATATTAAGCCGTCGGTCCCGAGGCTGATGGTGTCAGGTATTCGTTAAAATTTCCCACTCAAAATACACTTGAATTATTTTTTCAACTTCCAATGTAGAATCATTGTGTAGTATCACATAGAGCCAATGTTGGGCCTATGTATGTTCTCTTGTGAGACTTCCACTGCAGCCTAACCTAACCTATACTTGGAGGGTGGTTAAAGAATGCGTAATGAAGCACATAACTACACATGGAACTCACCATCAATCAGAGGTCGAGTGGACTTCACTCAACATTACCACAGGTGAACTTCTCACACTCATCGACGGTCAATGCCATTATTGAAATGTTGCTTAACTGGATAGCTGCAAATATTATTTAGAAATACTTTTTTCACAGCCAGAAATCTTAAAATGTTTTTGTTATCACATCAGCATTGAAAGAAACAAATACAAAATTATTTTTATTTTAGTACTTTATAGAAGAACAATTAGTAGAAAAATATTAACTATTCTCTGCATTAGCATTCAGTTGTCTAACTCTCTTATTACTCTACTTTTGCCCAAAACCTATGATTCTTACAAGAAAGTAACTTATTTGCCAAGTATGATTTTGATTGACTCTATCTTCTCGGCGAATCTCTGCCATTTACCTTTGGGACTAAAATATTAATCGAAACAATCATATTTTTCTTGATGACTTCGCCTTTTGATGTTTATAGTGAACTTATAAATCAAATAGAATTTAAGTCAAGAAGTAGCTAAGTTTCAATGCATGCAGGAACTTGCAAAATAATGCTTGAGAACGACAAAGTTTTATGTGACCCTCAGGTTATCAGGAAAACCTCATAACATGCAACACAGATTCATGCCCAGAGAACTTGCGTCCTCATATAAGCACTCCATATACCCTTCATTGATACTAGTTTTTATCAATAAACTGTTATCACTTTAGTTTAATTAAGAATATTAATAATTTTTACAAACCTACTTATGAAATCTAAATACCATGGAAATTAATCCCAGGTTTAAATTAAGTAAAATTTCAATTTTCATATAGAATAAAATAGAGCATAATCTATCAATAACTGAAGTTAATCCAAAAACATAATCAAACGGTATGTCTCTTTTTATTTATATATGAACCTTGCAGCCAGAGAATATAGAAACATTGCAGTCGATAATAATAGAAAATGAACATGAAGCTTTTGATATTTCTTACATCACTGTAAGTCACAATAATTAGCCATGCAGTGGTAGCTACTCGGAACACAATGGCGATGAGAAATGCATTTAATTGCTTTTGCATTTTCTTATCCTCGGATATGCAGTCTTGGTTTCAAGGTCTCGCTTCTATATTATTGTCTTCCTAGTCACAAATAAAATGTTCTGAACCTTCATGCTTTTTGCTGAGGCCTTAGAAGTTTTTCATTAACTGCCTGGTAATTTGATTGCTATATAGTGGCACATGTCATTGATTTGTTCTGTTTCTGTTCTTGTACCTACAACAACAAAAAAATTCTATAATTTTTATAACTTTTTACTGTTTTGTCTATGAAGAAAGTTTTGAATAAAAGTGAGTTCCACACTCTTTAAATCTCATTTGAATCTAAGAAACAAAAATTGTACTATTAGATTGCCATAAATCTACATATTTACTAATGTAAAACAAAGAATCTTAGTATCTACCTCTGAAGTTTAGGGATGAGATATATATGGTTATCTATATTGAGTTATAATAGGCATTTTGACATGTTACTTCAGTAGAAGCTTGTTGTGTATGCTTTGTACAAGGTGTTTCGAGGTGGAGCCGAACCAAGCTTATGCAGAAGAGGAGGAGTTGGGAGAAGACTACCAGTGTTATAAGGTGTGTTGAAGGCAGGACTGGGGCTGCAGACATGGAAGTCGTAAAGAGTCCCCGCCGACGGAGACCTGCCCGCTGTAAATCAACTGTGTCTCGCCGCAATTAAACTCCTCCGCGCTGAGTAAATAACAGCAGATATTGTGAAGTGCCGAGAGCCACTGGCCACCTGGCTTCGAGCACGAGAATGCCTAGCTCTCTCGTAAAAGTCAAATTCACTTTGCTGCTGTTTATCATCCTGCAATAGTCGAGCCTTAAACAAGATAAATCCTTCTAACAAAGGGATACATAGCATCAAACACTTCCTACGAAACACCAATAAATGCTTTTCGGTGTTTTACTGCTTGTAGCCTTTGTGAGAAACCTTGATATCTAATACTGGACAGTTCTTCATTCAACTCTAATTCACGATTCTTACGATGCAAATGGTTTTGAGAGTGCTTCCTCCATTGAACTGCTTCATTTGGGAGAGAGTTAAAACGATATCATTAGATAAATGTTTCGAACTGGCAAGTTACTGTGAAAACTCAACACAAGAGTTATAATCTTGACTATGTGATCAGCTTACAGAAAAATACCTTTTGGATCCTTCCTCCAGGTTCTTTGTAGTACCTTCGGTGAAAAGTATAGCAGTGATATAAGCCCCAGGAAAAGTATAGCAGTCCTGAGTAGAAAACTTATATTGATGTATGATAAATTTTACTCTTTCTGTATATCTGTGTTCTTTTTTGAGATGAAGAGTGACAAAAACTAAAGTCATTTTAAAATGTTGGAGCGAACATCACTTTTGACTTTAATTTGTATAGGTAAATGAAATCAGATCAGTAAATTTGTTTAACATTCCAGGAGGGATGTGTTCAAGGTCTCAAATATACATTGGCTAGGAACAGAGGCAGCAGCCATAAGAATATAAATCAATATAAATTGAGCGAAGAGGTAGCAGTCGTACGATCTATTCACCAGGAATAAGGAAAGGGAAGAGACGAGCGCCGCAGCTTTACTAAGCTATTTTCATTATGTAAAAAGTTTATCGATTGTTTTGTCGTTCTCGGGAGAACAGGTGCAGTTTGATGGGGAAACGAAAGCATTTAGATGGTGGTTCTAAAATAAGAGGGAGAATGTCCACTGTCAAGAAGTGAGTAACGGCGGGGCCACTAGCTCTACCTGAGGGCCCAAAAAACATGGGATAGGCCCGGCGCCCGTCAACACCACGGTCATCTTCACATCCACTTGACCTTTGTCTTCCCAATTCTGCCAACCTATCACCACATCGTTACTCTTTAAAAAGGTGGCCTCCTTTATGTCTTTGCACACTTTCCTTCTCCCTTATCCCTTTTCACTCTGTTAGCACTAGCTCTTCTCTAATTATCTTCTAGAATTTGTCTTAACTTGTTTATTTTATTGACTATAACTCAATTAATGATATTTACTTATGTAAACATCTGCTGAACAAAGAAGTACAATGAAGAAATAAAAGCAGAAAATTGAACAAATCCTTATTATAGTACATTTCAAATCCTAATTACAAATATTATGAGGGATGTTTCCAAAGTATTAAGAATTGTGCTATAATTAAATTACGCAAAAGTTATAGACAAATGAAATTGGTACCAGACAACTCTTAAAAGGTTTATGCAACTATCTAGTGCAGTATTGTTCAGTCTGATTTAGGTGTTCGACGGATATACTGTTACTTGTCAACTTCAAGATCTGTTAACGCGTTACGGTGATGAATTTTGGAACAAATAACTACCACCGACAAAATGTGGATTCCTTATTTCAATACTGGGACTAAAAGTCAATACTAAGAATGGCACAAGCCTGAAGAAGGGCCTCCACTTAAGGCGCGGGCAGTTCCATGTGGGAAAGGTTAGAATGCTCAGTGTATTCTAGGATTCTGAAGGGACTATTTTTATGGATTATCTAGGAATATGTACTAAAATTAACACAGAATATTATTCTAATTTATTATCCGGTCTACTGCGACAGGTACTTGCCAAAAACGTGCATAAGCATCCGTTGTTACAACAGGATTATGCAAGACCACATACCACACAAAAAAACGAAGTATGCTTTGAACAATTTACTATGGTAATTGCTTGCGCACCCACTTATTCCCCTGATCTTGCACCCAGTAATTATCATCTATTCTCAGATTTATAAAAACCCTTTCAGTGTGTTCGATTTGAAAGTTTAACTGTCGTTAAACATGCTATAAATAGGTGGATTGAGAAGTCACTGAAAAAGTTCTTTGAAGACGGCTTAGAAAATTTGGTTTATCGCTGGGATAAATGTATTCAGTTAAATGGAAATTATGTTGAATAACTACATTATAATATTGACAAAACTTAACAAAATAATATATGTTATGACCATTAAAATTCCCAGAACTTTGGAAACATCCTATCTAAAATATTGTTAAAGTCTAAAATCATGCCTAATCTTTGTATAAACAATATTAAAGTTTCATGTTACATATGTGATATTTCTGATTTAATCTTTAATACAAATTTAAAGATTCATAGTAATCTACTTGCTTAACGTGGACGCTTCCAAGTTTTAGCAAACACCTATAGATCATGTTCTAGTACACAGAAATATAATGAACACGTTAGGTGCCTGTGCGAATGAAGAAACTTGTTAAGAATCATGCTGTGGTAAACATGTATAATAAAAGCTACCCGATGTATAGTCTATGAAATTTTAGGTCATCATCCAGACTTGGATGTGAAGAGCCACCTTCATCTAAACAAAAGTAACTCTGTAAAAAATCGGGGGAATCAATACAAAGCAGCAAACTTTTTTTGTTCAACTATTGATTTTACCAACATATTGAATCTCCAATGATAATTTGTTTCTACATAGCCAACGAAATAAACTATTGAAAAAAATATAAAATATGCTTTGCAATAATTGCTTTTGTGAAGATTTCAATGGTTACTATACAGATATCTGTAAAGTTTAGTTTTAAGTTTTAAAGTTTAGAAATGTTTTCTAAAGAGGTATTGTCTATGTATAATGTTGAAATAAAAGTAAATAACTATAATTTTTGATTTTATAAAGAAGTTGTTTTTGTTTGAAGAACAAATAGAAGGCTATCACACAGTCTGCTAAGAATTGTGGGTGTGTAGGATTATTGTTTTGACTTTCACGTCTCTGACTAGTCTGTTCGTGCATGACTAATTTTCTGCTGCCATGAGAACTCTTCCCAATGAGGAAACTGAAAGGCATTGGATGATAAGCCTTTAAGTCTAATTGTGTTGCCTTTGGTTGGTGTAGTATTAAAACATTTCCTAGTACAAGTATGTGATCAGAACAAAATCCTTTAGTTTTAGCAAATCTAACAATGTGCCTATGAGCTATTGTAAATGTTTTTTTCAATGAACACTAATTTTCAAACACTGCCTCAACATGAATAAGTGTTTATAGTTACATCCTCCTTTGATATGTCCTCCAGTGAAGTGATTAATAATAACAAAATGAAATCGTACCATTCAACTTGAAACTCATTGCAATTTTTTTTCCAGACTTTTTTAAGAGTGTTCACAAAGTTCTATTCCTTTGTTCCATCTTCTTTTTTGTTCCCCTTACATCTTTGTTGGTACTCCCTGCAGGACCATTTAGGGCGGTGGCATATGCTCGGCACCGGCAGACTTGTTCTTGGGGAGAGCTTGCCTTCAGCTGATTGTGTGCGATCACAGTATCACGCGTGCTGCAGATAGAGCCCCGATAGGACTTGTCTATCTCGCTGGCTTTATTAGGTAGATAGTCGTCTTATCCAAGACACAAGAGAGAACGATATTAACTATCACTAAGTGACTCGGATAACACTCACAACTATTCTTCTCTAACATTCATTTTCAGCAATGTTTTCAAAATTGTATGTTTCAGAAAATGTAAATTTCATTTATCTACATACCAACTGCATACATTAGCTATAATTTCAGTGGCTATTTATCTAAGCTACTCAATATTAATTTATTTTATTGTCAAATAGGATAATGAATGCTATCTTATGTTTTGAAGATAAAGAAACGACCTTACTGACTATGCCATTGGGTTCTAGTTCTTCGATAAACTATGCATGTTTATTTCTATTTACTATAACTGTAAATATTTTTGTGGCCACTTAAGGATAAAAATGTGACCCTGATTAAAAGGTTGGATCATCTTTTAAACGCAGTGATAACCCTGCTAAAATAATAATTTCATTTCCATTCAACTGCTGACTTTGTTTATGCAAATAGAGAAGTTTTGTTTTTGTACGTTTATATGAATTAGTAGGTTGTATTTGATAAATATTGAGGGAATATTCAATGATGAATATAATTATTATAAATATTATA